>JAMKQA010013214.1:0-10434 GCA_024699735.1 Posidonia australis
TTTGGTCAAAAGGTCAAGCTACAGGATTTCCTGCCCAAGGAAATCCAAGAGAGGGGTTAGGACCTTGACCACCCGGTCAAGATCAGTAAGTTGAATTTCGCGCACGCGAAAATCCAAAAGGGGCACAGGACATTTGACCACCCGGTCAAAGTCAAAAGGTTGGATTTCACGTCCGCGAAAATCCAAAAGGGGCAATTGACGTTGACCGCCCGGTCAAAGTCAACAGGTTGGATTTCGCGTCTGCGAAAATACAAAAGGGGCAAATGACGTTGACGGCCTGGTCAAAGCCAACAGGCTAGATTTCGCGCCCACGAAAATCCAAAAGGGGCAAATGACATTGACCACCCGATCAAAGTCAACAGGTTGGATTTCGCACCCGCGAAAATCCAAGAGGGGCAAATGACATTGACTGCCCGTTCAAAGCCAACAGGTTGGATTTTGCGCCTGCGAAAATTCAAAAGGGGCAAATGGCGTTGATCGCCCGGCCAAAGTCAAGAAACTGGATTTCGCGCCTGCGAAAATCCAAAAGGGGCAAATGACGTTGACCGCACGGCCAAAGTTAAGAAACTGGATTCCACACCTGTGAAAATCCAAAAGAGGCAAATGACGTTGATCGCCTGGTCAAAGTCAACAGACTGAATTTCGCGCCTGCAAAAATCCAAAAGGGTAAACGACATTGATCGCCCGGTCAAAGTTAACAAGCTGGATTCTGCGCCCGCGAAAATCGAGGAGGGGCAAATGACATTGACCAACCGGTCAAAGTCAATAGGCTGGATTTCGCGCTCGCGAAAATCCAAAAGGGTAAACGACATTGACCGCTCGGTCAAAGTCAAGAAGCTGGATTCCGCGCTTGCGAAAATCCTAAAGGGGCAAATGACATTAACCTCACGGTCAAAGTGAGCAAGCTGAATTTCGCGCCCGTGAAAATCCAAGAGGGGCAAATGACGTTGATCGCCCGGTCAAAGCCAAGAAACTGGATTTCACGCTCGCGAAAATCCAAGAGAGCAAATGACATTGACCGCCCAGTCAAGTTAAGAAGTTGGATTTCGCGCCTGCGAAAATCCAAAAGACGGACGAAAGAAAGGACCTTGACCGTCCGGTCAAAGGTCGACTCTGATTGCCCGGTCAGAAGCCAAGGAAAAGGATTTCGCGTACGCGAAAATCCAAACAAAGCAAAGGAAGTGACCTTGACCGCTCGATCAAAGGTCGACTTTGACCGCCCGGTCAGAAGCCAAAGACAAGGAAATGACCTTGACCGCCAGGTCGAAGGTTGACTCTGACCGCCTGGTCAGAAGCCAAGAAAAAGGATCTCGCGCCCGCGAGAAAAGGAAAAGAAAGGAAGTGACCTTGACCGTCGGTCAAAGGTCGACTCTGATCGCCCGATCAGAAGCCAAGGAAAAGGATTTTGCGCACGCGAAAATCCAAGCAAAGCAAAGGAAGTGACCTTGACCGCCCGGTCAAATGTCAAAAAGGATTTCATGCCCGTGAAAAATCCCAGGAAAGTAAGGGAAAATGACCTTGACCGACCGGTCAAAGGTCAAACAAGAGGATTTCGCACCTACGAAAATCCCAGGAAAGCAGAGGAAAAGCACTTTGACCGCTCGGTCAAAGATCAAACAAGAGGATTTCGCGCTTGCGAAAATCCAGGAAAGCGAAGGAAAAGGACCTTGATCGCCCGGTCAGAAGTCAAACAAGAGGATTTCTTGCTCGCGAAAATCCAAGGAAAGAATGGATAGAAGGATCTCATCTGCCCAGAGCGAGAACCTGGAAAAACAAAAGCGATAATCCCTGGATTGTCCTTTAGGAAAGAAACCATCTCAGATGCAATCTGGAGGGCAGAATTGCTTGCTGCTGGCTCTATGACACAGAAGCTGGTGTTCTCGTTGAGATGCATGTGCAATATCCTCCTTGCTGGAGTGCTGGCTTTGCTGCAGGTTTCACAAAAAGTTGGGGCATATCCCCAACTGGGCATATCTGGTTGCTGTATAGCTAATTTCCCGATATGACAAACTTCTGATTGCTGTGTTGTTGCAGTGTTATGATATTTGATATTCTGCTGGGTGCTTGTAGGCTTCTTTTTAAATGTGATATGTCGCACCCTTTGCGGGTTATTCTGTATACTTCACAATCTCAGGGGTTTTCTGCAAATTTGCCAATCTAGTGAACTTGAAGACTTGTGCATTCATTTTCTTGGCATTTCTTTTTGCCTTTTGCGGAGTGCGGAGGACAACAATGCAATTCTTGCAGCCATTCTGTGCTTTAGACTTTAAAAATTAAGATACTTGCACTGGCCACTGGATAACTGTCATATCTGCTAGCCTATGTGCCGTGTAGGGATATTCAATCATGATAACACCCGAGCATTGTTCTGATGTTCTGCAAACATGACTTGGTGTATTGATTGCTGAGGACCGCGAGCAATTGCGTGTTTGGGGCATGTCCTCTTCATTGTTGAATATTGCCATGGTTGAAATGAACTAGCGACTTGTTATACACTGTGGTAGGATTCTGGAAACCCATTTTCCATGTCTTTTTTGCTCTAGGTAGACAAGGTTTGCTCTCGTATTGGAAGAAGCTTGGTAAACCAGCGAGCTATTGCTATGCATGCCACCAACCTACTTCATGTGTCGTGACGGCTATGCTTCTGTGAATTGACAGGCCTATCTAGAAGTGCTTGAGAAGCTTCATCTGCATGCTCCCAATAGTAGTACTGTCCCCATAATCTTCTTGACTTAGAAAGGCAGTTAACATGCCCCTAGTCAAAGACCAACGTCCAACCAAAGAGCCGTTAACATGCTTCGGGTTGAGATCCCTTATTTGCCAACATTTCAACTCAAAAGGCAGCTGGCATGTCCCTGGTTGGAATGTGGGCAAACGCCTTGCAAAGCGATGCAAAATGCAAAAGTGGCGAATTCTCCAATGCTAAATGCCAAATGCCAAATGATTTATGTAGAACTCTTAAGATGGAAGCAAGATTTATGAATGGTTGATAAAAGATATGCCCTCTGCACCGAGGAAGCCGTCATTGCCTACTATAAGGAACTTGATTGTCCTCGACTCATTTGATGCTACCAGGATCTCTGGGTTTGTAGTGGCTCTCACTCAACCAATGGTCTTTAGGGATAAAATGGGCTCCATGCCAAACTCCTAGGGTCCTATATCTATTCTTTTCAATAATTCATTTTTCTTTTATTCCCTCAAAGACATGCTGACCTACCCTATCCCTACTTGGAGGTAATAAACACCTATGCTGAGGGGTGGCTGCTCTTTTAGTTTGATATAAAAGGAGTGGTTAGTCCCTTTGATCATGTGGGCTTGGTAGGTGTATGCTTCAACTCCTCTCCAAGTTATGCGGTAGGGATAGAGTCGTCCTACATGCCTCTCTCATTGGAGTCTACTTTTGTTTACAACTTCTATCTTTGTATTTCTTTTGTGCTCCGAAGTCTGTTTTTTTTTTATTGGCTTGCATTCTCACTTTCATCCTAGCATTTTGTCTCCGTCTGGAGGTATAGACCCCTTAGGAATTTGTACATTTCGCTCACTTTCCATGGATTATCACTCCCTCACTCCCTAGGTCACACAGGTAGTAACACGTGAGGAGGATCAAATTCTTCCTAAGCAGGCAGGCTTCCGATTTTCCTCATCGGGCAATAGTTATGCCAGTGTTTCATACAAAAATGATTACAATGAAAAGAATGTACAATGCATATGATGCGATTTTAGGTGATGTTCGGATGCTGTAATTTTAAAGCATGAAACATGGAGATGCATGACCCACAATGGGATGCTTTGCAAGGCTCGGGAGTGGCCGACGATCATTGGTAGTACTTTCAGTTAAGAGATGCTGATGGGTGACGATTATCGGCCCTAGCGAAAACTTTCTCCAAGTATTGAAGGATCATAATTGAAGCTTGGTTCTGGTGATTCTGGCTGCAGTGGTGAAACAACTGTTTTACCCTTCTTGATTTTGCCGTGCTTTGTAAAATCATCTGCGAGCACCTCTGATTGGACTTGGAATAAAAATGTCTAGATCTCCAATTGCCACCTATCAGGCTCCCTGTGTTTGCCTTTTGAGCAAGATCCGGTACGGCTGTTGCTTGATGCACCGCTTACTGTTCTAAATGACTGAACTGTTGGTGACTAATGGTATTGAGGCTGTGACCAAACTCTGGTTTGGATTCAATACACCTGCACTGGTAAAGTGAGTTAAATCGCGAGAAATGATCGTTTTTGGGGACTTACTTGAGCATGGGGATCTCCTCTATTCGTGCTGACGCTTGTATCCCAAATCTTTGTGCTCTTTTCGTTCTTCCGCCTTGATCGGCTCGGCGGTTCCTTAGCCATATCGCCCAAGGGATTCCTTTCTCATATCCTAGTTGCGACCCAAATTTTCGACCACTGGACAAGGGACAAGGGTTGTTGTGAATGATCAAGTGGCTGACAGACTTAAGAGCGGGAATGTGATTAATTGGCTCAATATCGGTTGACACGATACAAAAAATCAAAAGTGTTGAAGTAGAGATTGCCTCAACGGTAGGACGACTCAAACTAAGGACTCCTCAGAACCACCGAGGGAGGATAAATACAACTGTCAAGACAAAAAAAAGGGGAATGAATAAGATTGATAAGACAGATAAAGGTTAGATAGAATCAAGAAAGATGGAATTGACTCCCGAGGGGCCTGCTGCTCCCAGGTCTGAATGCTGGGGTAATGACTAGCTAACTATATTGGGTTGTGCTTGTGCAGCTACTGATGTCGGCGCGGGGCCTGCCGTTTGTGTGTTAATCACAATGACATTCTGGTCAATCAAGTCCTGGATTGCGTTTCTTAGTGTCAAGCAATTATCCGTCGAGTGACCTATGACCCGATGGAAATTGCAGAACGCATTCGCATTATACCAGGCAGGAAGCGGACTTGGTGGCGGGCGCACCTCAGGCAGCCTCAGGAGGGATGCGACGTTAGGGAATACCATGCTCAACGGTTCCACTAAAGGGGTATAGTGGCGCCTATCACGGCGTTGTCGCCTTGGCTGTGGATGTGCCAATGGCGGGCGCACCACCACCTGAGGGGGAGGATAAACTAGAGTGGCAGTGGGAGTGATGTGTGATGCATGAGGTGCTCTAGGTGTAAGTGTGGGTGCATAAACCAATTGATGCTGAAGGGGCGGATGAACATTCGTTGGTGCAGCAGGGGATCTAATGTAAGAAACTGTATCCTTGGAGGGATCCTGCCTCTAAGGGGGATTGACATTGTTGTTGTTGCTACTGCTGCTAGCGCCACTATGTGAGGAAGTGGCTTGCTTGGCAAATGCAGAGAGCGCTGGAAAACTGCTGCGGCGCAGTGAACTCTCGACACGGGCGTCCGCCCGGAGCAGTGCAGAAAAAGTAGTAACTGGTTGTATGCTGAGCAGAGCCCCGACTGCTGGCTGTACTCCTCGGATCACGATCTCAATAGACTCCTCGTCGGAGGGTCTATCTTTGACTTGCGAAGCCAAGGATCGCCAATGTCCAACATACTCCGCAAATGTTTCTTGGGGCCTCTGCTTGATAGCGACTAAGTCCTCCCGCTTTGGGACTAAGTCGAGATTGAAGGAATACTGTTCCAGGAACGCCTGCGTAAGGTCATCCCAAGTCTTGATGGTGGCCATGTTGAGGGAAGTGAACCACTTCAACGTGGGCCCTGTAAGACTCTTTTGGAACAGGCGGATTAACAACCTTTCGTCAGCTTGGAGCTGAGCGAGGTCTCCGCAATAGTCTTTGAGGTGGGCAATTGGGAAGCCTCTACCATTGTATTTTTCAAATTCCAAAATATGAAAATTCGGGGGGAGTGTCGCCTTTGGGAAATAACAAAGGTCCCAGAATTGGTAGGACTAGCGATCCCCACCTTGCACTTGTCGGAGAGTACGCTCCAGATCATTTACTCTCGCGAGGAGAGGATCTGGAGCTACTGCAGCTGTGGATTGCGCAGTAGAGGCGGGTGTCGCGTACACTGTATGGGTCGCCCCTAAGGGCTCCTCTGGATCCACCATTCTGCCGTCTGGTGCTACGGCTGGATGGCCAGTGTACCCGTGCATGAATGCAGTGTGCTGTGGGACAAAAGATGAACCTTATGTGTGGTAAAAAGGGGAGGAAAATGCAGGGGATGGTGTAATGAGTGGTGCAGAGTGTGGGAGCAAAAGCTGTTGAACCGGGATGGTCTCCGGTCCAATGCTCATGGATGGTAGTGCTCCCGCCGGCCTAGGGGGTTGGTCACCAGATAGGAGGGATGCATGCTGTGGTGGGTGCTGTGTTGGTGTAACAAAGGGTAATGTCAACACCCCTATTGCAGGAGAGACAAGGGATGGCGACGGCTGTGGAGGGAGTGTAGTGGGTGCAAATTGTGGTCCTAAAGCCGATTGCGCAGGCAACTCGGGAGTTGGGAAAGACAAAGCTGAGAAGGGTTGGAGTGCCAATGCCAATCCCTGCAGCTGCTGGGCAAGGGCCGACATTTGTTGCAGCTGTGCGGTCATGGGATCGTCGTCGGTGGCTCCAAAGGAAGGAGGCAAGACAGGAGATGAAACAAGAGGCTGAGATCCCAGTTGACTGAACTGGATGGTGGCTACTACTGAAACAACCGCAGTGGGAGGGGGGCTAGTAAACACATAGCCTTGAGGTGAGACAAACTCAACTACTGTGGCCCCAACAGTAGGAGAAGACAAGGCAAGTGGTCCCGAAGGCGGGGTTGCCACGGGGACACGGAAATGAAGTGGTGGAGGTCCTCCAGAGGCTAAGGCAAAAGTGGAGGCAGCAGAGATGACTGGAACAGACACAAAGGAAGAGTGTCCCAAGACAGGGACCTCCTCCTGGACAGCAGGGGAAAGGGACTTGCTGGCATGCTGGGCCATCGTGGATCGCGAGCGAGTAAGGATCGGACTACGGTTGGGAAAGACAGGACGGATCCTAGGACGAGCTATCGTCGAAAGTAACAAATAACTCGAGAGATGCGATCGAGAATAAGGTCGCAAATAGAGTTAGTGAAAGGAAAGATCCGGAGCTCAAGCTAAGGAAACTCACAGACCAGAAATCCTATGCACAAAAACAAACAAGTTAGAAAAGATGCAATGTTTATGGTTGTATGAAATGCAAATGAATGTCATTAGTATGCACTCTCTCACAACCTAGGAGTGTTCTATTAAGCTGTCTACTCCGGGTTCATATAAGGGTGAATGGGTATCCGACTCAAGTTTAGAAAAAGTAAGGTCCCTGTTCTAAATCCTGGCCATAGCCAAGGCAGTGAACGGGTGGTGCTTTCGGGGCCTCGTCCTCTGCCAAAGCAGTAGGCTGTACCCTCTACTACACTGACACGACCCCGGACAAGGGGGACAAACCCGATTTTTCATCCCACGCCAAAGCCATAGGATGAGCCACCGAGAAATGTCCTTCGCAAACTATATAGGCGAACTTAGGAGAGGAGAAGATGTATGTCCTATATGATGTATGCAAAAATATGCTTTAAGCTTTTTACTTGCAAGCTTATTAAATCATGGGGAAATTTGTAATTTGTCACTAGTTTGCCTTATGATTGATTGATTTTGGTTTTTATGTTTTTTATTAACCAAAGGGGAGAGCAAACATGTCTCTAATCTCCTAGGCATGACATATACAAGAAGGGAAATAAACATGCATTTTGGCCATGGATTAACAAACAGAAGTAAGTACACATTATGTGCAATAGTGGTGACATGGCAAATGTGTAAAAGGAAAGAACAACATTACAAAGGCATGCATGCAAAAAGACACCATTAAAAAGGATAACCAATGCATAGCATAGAAATAGGCAAGCAAGGAGAAAAGCCGAAGGAAAGGAGAAATCAAAACAAAGTTGGGATCTGGTTATCCCCAGCGGAGTTGCCAGTTCATGTAAGCATGTCGGCGACAGTCTCGAGGACTTCGGCGCGAAAAGCCAAATACACGAGAGTCGGCAAAGTCACGGTAAAAACAATAAAAATAAATATGCAAATGCAGGAGTCGCCACCTAGTCTATTAAAATGGAAGACGAGAAAAACCATATAAAACATGCAAATCATGCAATGGAAAAGTAGGTCATAAACCAGAAATGGGTAAGGATCCTTGTTACGCACGAGCAAGGTATTAGACACCCTCGTACGCTTGATAAATCGATCTTCTATTGATTTCTCATTTTACTTAAGAAATGTCGACTTTTCAGCCTTTACTATACGCCTGAGGGCGATATGCCATGTTAATGTGTGTGGTATTTAAAATACGGGTGCATGATGTGTAGGGGTGTGTCCTAATGCTCAGAAGTATCACTCGTATGTCGGGTCAAGTGTCTATGCAAAGTCATTGCATAAATAAGATTAAAGATCTAAAATTTCGAGTGATTTTTCATCTTTGCTTTGCTATATGCCAACTGCAATCTAAGATGCATAAAATGGTTGAAAACAAAGTCATGTCTCCCTGGTATGTCAAGGAGGAAAACTAGAAAAATCAGAGGCGAATCAAAACAAAAATCATGCCAGAAAATCATGCAAAAGTGGCTATGTGCTACTGAAAAAACAAGCCAGTGAGCCTGTTTGGTGCGCCAGACTAGTGCTCCGGTCTGGTGCGCCACCTAGGTGCTCCTCTGTGGGCCAGAAAGATGTGTTGAGGAAAAATAGAAATCCATGCAATGCCAAATCACATGAGAATGCATTCTGGAAATGTATGTAATGCAAAATCTTTCGTAAAACTTGGAAAATATGCCTTAAAAATGAAAGAAATGCAAGTGCAATGACTTGTGGACCTTGTGCTCAAGGACTGGTAGCCTCACACAAGACCCCACCTATTTATGCTAAAATGAAAGAAGCAAGACTCAACCATGTCACTGGATCATGGGCTGATGCATAAGGTTCTTCATGTAGGAGTAAAGTGCAACCAGCCTACTAGATTCTGACTAAGGACTGAATATCCAAATGGAGAAAATAACTAGAAAACAATATTGTTTTAAACTGAAAACATGCATGCAAAACCATGGAATATCAAAGAACAAGCAGTAAAAGAATCAGGCTCAAAGTCATTCAAAAAACCATACAAACAGGTATGCAAAAGTGAATGTTTTGCTCTCTGACCAGTGTGGTGCACCTGAATGGTGCGCTAGAGTGGTGCTCTGGGTTGGTGCGTCACTCTGGTGCGTCATATAGGTGCTCCAGATTAGTGCTCCCTAGAAAATCTGGATCAGACTGCAATCTGATCTAGAGACCCAGAATAGAGATGCATGATTTATACTAATGCAGGTTGATTTATGCGGATGTTACAAGCTGAAAGCATGACAGGATGCATATGATCAAAGCCATCTTACTATCATTTGATTAAAAACAAGATGATTTAATGGGTTCATGGCAGAAACATAATACAAATAGCAATAGAACAAATATGAAACAAGTAAACCCAACAAAACACGGAAGCGATGATCATACCAAGAATATCTCTAGTGCATAACTTAATGTTTAGGTGCTTGGCATGGATCTACGTGCAAAGAAATAGTAAGAAAAAGATAGCTCATGCAGGCAACATAGTGCAGATTTTTATGCTAGAAACAAAGTAAACATGCTTGCAAGCAAAAGTGTAGATTTGCATGGAGAGCATCTTGCAAGGAGGACAAGTAAATTCAACATAGAAACCTCATGAAAACACAAAAAAATCAGACCATATATGGAATTTCTAGCATGCTTTATTCCAATGCACAAGAATAAGAACTTAAAGGAAAAGTGGGAAGGGCCTACCTTGTCCATGATGTTCCTTCAAATAAAAAGACCCAAGATAATAAACTCCTTGATGCTTTGGAAGGACTGAGGATATCTCTGGATGCAAGGAAAAGCTTGAGAGCTCAAGTAGATAGTTGCAGAATTCTGGAGAAGGCTGGCTGTAGCTTTGTGTATATAACCCCAAATGGCTGCCTATAGGGGTCTATATATAGGGATTTTTCAAGGGTAACTCCTAGGAAAGCAAGGAGCCTCGTAGACGAAAAGCCTGGAAGATTCCATGGCATATTCGTTGGTAGAGGTAACAGCCATGGGAGGTGAAAACCAGCAGCTAGCAACCTGAGAAATGGCTGGGTGCCAGGTATGTGCGTCAGTTATGTGCGCCAGGTAGGTGTGCCAGGTAGATGTTGTTGGATCCTAATGCTTCTCTAGAGGGGGTGAATAGAGTTTTTCCGGTTTTAAATTATGTCTTTGGAATTTATTAAGCAATTCAAGAATTTAACACAAAATACATTCAATCGCAAAGACAATAGATTTATAGTGGTTCAGCCAACCCTGGCTTAGTCCACTCCTCAAGTTCCCCACTTGAGACTTATCCCTTATATTCAATACTTAGAATATTACAAGTACAAAGGTTACCTTGTTTGTACACTTGTATCTCGAATTCACTTCTCCTCCCTGGAGAACCTTTGAT
>JAMKQA010013224.1:0-10875 GCA_024699735.1 Posidonia australis
AAAAAGGATGGATGGTTGGTCCTAGGCTATAAGGAACCAACGACTCGGATCACCTTCGGATCAGAGGAGTCTCGAGAAAAGGATAGATGGTTGGTCCATGGCTATAAGGAACCAACGACACGGATCACCTCTGAATCAAAGGAGTCTCGAGGAAAGGATAGATGGTTGGTCCTAGGCTTTAAGGAACCAACGACTCGGATCACCTCCAGATCAGAGGAGTCTCGAGGAAAGGATTGATGGTTGGTTTTAAGCTATATAGAACCAATGACTCGGATCACCTCCGGATAATAGGTGTCTCGAGAAAAGGATAGATGGTTGGTCCTTGGCTTTAAGGAACCAACGACTCAGTTCACCTCCGGATTAGAGGAGTCTCGAGAAAAGGATGGATGGTTGGTCCTTGGCTATAAGGAACCTACAACTTGGATCTCCTCCGGATCAGAGGAGTCTCGAGAAAAAGGATGGATGGTTGGTCCTAAGCTATAAGGAACCAACGACTCGGATCACCTCCGGATCAGAAGAGTCTCGAGAAAAGGATAGATGGCTGTTCCATGGCTATAAGGAACCAATGACTCGGATCACCTCCGGATCTGAGGAGTCTCGAGGAAAGGATGGATGGTTGGTCCAAGGCTATACGGAACCAACGACTCGGATCACATCAGGATCGGAGGAGTCTCGAGGAAAGGATAGATGATTGGTCCTAGGCAATAAGGAACCTATGACTCGGGTCTCCTCCGGATCAGAGGAGTCACGAGAAAAGGATAAATGTTTGGTCCTTGGCAATAAGGAACCAACGACATGGATCTCCTCCGGATCAGAGGACTCTCGAGAAAAGGATAGATGGTTGGTCCTAGGCTATAAGGAACCAACGACTCGGATCACCTCCGGATAAGAGGAGTCTCGAGGAAAGGATAAATTGTTGGTCCTTGGCTGTGAGGAACCAACGACTCGGATCACCTCTGGATTAGAGGAGTCTCGAGGAAAGGATAGATCGTTGGTCCTAGGCTATAAGGAACCAACGACTCTGATCAACTCCAGATCAGAGGAGTCTCAAGGTTAGGATGGATGGTTGGTCCTAAGCTATAAGGAACTAACGACTCAGATCACCGCCGGATCAGAGGAGTCTCGAGTAAAGGATAGATGGTTGGTCCTAGGCTATAAGGAATCAACGACTTTGATCACCACCGGATCCGAAGAATCTCGAGGAAAGGATAGATGGTTGGTCCTAGGCTATAAGGAACCGACAACTCGGATCACCTCCGGATCAGAGGAGTCACGAGGAATGGATAGATGGTTGGTCCTACGCTATAAGGAACCAACGACACGGATCACCTCCGGATCAGAGGGGTCTCGAGGAAAGGATAATTGGTTGGCCCTAGGCATTAAGGAACCAACGACTCAGATCACCTCCGGATCCGAGGAGTCTCGAGGATAGGATGGATGGTTGGTCCTAGGCAATAAGGAACCAACGACTCGGATAACCTCTGAATCAGAGGAGTCTCGAGGAAAGGATTGATGGTTGGTCCTGGGCTATAAGGAACCAACGACTCGGATCACCTCCAGATCAGAGTATTCTCGAGGAAAGGATTGATGGTTGGTTTTAAGCTATACGGAACCAATGACTCGGATCACCTCCGGATAATAGGTGTCTCGAGAAAAAGATAGATGGTTGGTCCTAGGCTTTAAGTAACCAACGACTCGGATCACCTCCAGATCAGAGGTGTCTCGAGAAAAGGATGGATGGTTGGTCGTAGGCTATAAGGAACCTATGACTCGGATCTCCTCCGGATCAGAGGAGTCTCGACAAAAAGGATGGTTGGTTGGTCCTAGGCTACATGGAACCTACGACTCGAATCTCCTCCGGATCAGAGGAGTCTTGAAAAAAGGATAGATGGTTTGTCCTATTCTATAAGGAACCAACGACTCGGATCTCCTCCAAATCAGAGGAGTCTCGAGGAAAGGATAAATGGTTGGTCCTAGGCTATAAGGAACCAATGACTTGGATCACTCTCCATCAGAGTAGTCTCGAGAAAAGGATAGAGGTTCGATCCTATGCATTAAGGAACCAACGACTCGGGTCTCCTCCTGATCAGAGGAGTCTCTAGAAAAAGGATGGATGGTGGGTCCTACGGTATAAGGAACCAACGACTCGGATCACCTCTGGATCAGAGGAGTCTCGAGAAAAGGTTGGATGGTAGGTCCTTGGCTATAAGGAACCAACGACTCGGATCACTTCCGGATCAAAGTAGTCTCGAGGATAGGATAGATGGTTGGTCGTAGGCTATATGGAACCGACGACTTGAATCACCTCCGGATCACAGGAGTCTCGAGAAAAGGATTGATGGTTGGTCTAAGGCAATAAGGAACCAACGACTCGGATCTCCATCGGATCAGAGGACTCTCGAGAAAAGGATAGATGGTTGGTCCTAGGCTCAAAGGAACCAATGACTAGGATCACCTACGGATCAGTGGAGTCTCGAGGAAAGGATAAATGGTTGGTCTTTGACTCTGATGAACCAACGACTCTGATCACCTCCGGATCATAGGAGTCTCGAGGAAAGGATAGATGGTTGGTCCTAGGCTAGAAGGAACCAACGACTCGGATCACCTCTGGATCAGAGGAGTCTCGAAGAAAGGATGGATGGTTGGTCCTAGGCTATAAGGAACCAACGACTCGGATCACCTACGGATCAGAGGAGTCTCAAGAAAAGGACTGATAGTCGGTCCCAGGCTATAAGGAACCAATGACTCGGATCACCTCCGGATCAGAGGAGTCTCGAGGAAAGGATAGATGGTTGGTCCTAGGGAATAAGGAACCAACGACTTGGATCACCTCCGGATTAGAAGAGTCTCGAGGAAAGGATTGATCGTTGGTCCTAAGGTATAAGCGACCAACGACTCGGATCACCTCCGGATCAGAGGAGTCTCGAGGAAAGGATAGATTGTCGGTCCTAGGGTATAAGGAACCAACGACTTGGATCACCTCCGGATTAGAGGAGTCTCAAGAAAAGGACTGATGGTCGATCCCAAGCTATAAGGAACCAACGACTCGGATCACCTCCGAATCAGAGTATTCTTGAGGAAAGGATAAATGGTTGGTCCTAGGCTATAGGGAACCAACAACTCGGACCACCTACGGATCAGAGGAGACTCAAGAAAAGGACTGATGGTCGGTCCCAGGCTATAAGGAACCAACGACTCGGATCACCTCCGGATCAGAGGAGTCTCGAGGAAAGGATAGATGGTTGGTCCTAGGGTATAAGGAACCAACAACTAGGATCACCTCCGGATTGGAAGAGTCTCGAGGAAAGGATAGATCGTTGGTCCTAGGCTATAAGCCACCAACGACTCGAGTCACCTCCGGATCAGAGGAGTCTCGAGGAAAGGATAGGTTGTCGGTCCTAGGTTATATGGAACCAACGACTCGGATCACCACCGGATTAGAGGAGTCTCGAGAAAAGGATGAGTGGTAGGTCCTAGGCTATTAGGAACCAATGACTCGTATCTCCTCCGGATTAGAGGAGTCTCGAGGAAAGGATAGATGGTTGGTCCTTGGCTATACGGAACCAACGACTCGAATCACCTCCGGATTAGAGGAGTCTCGAGGAAAGGATAGATGGTTGGTCCAAAGCTATAAGGCACCAAGGACTCGGATCACCACCAGATCAGAGGAGTCGCGAGAGAAAGATAGAAGGTTGGTCCAAGGCTACATGGAACCAACGACTCGGATCTCCTCTGGATCAGAGGAGTCTCGAGAAAACAATAGATGGTTGGTCTAAGGCTATTAGGAACCAACGACTTGGATCTCCTCCGGATCAGAGGACTCTCGAGAGAAGGATAGATGGTTGGTCCTAGGCTATAAAGAACCAACGACTCGAATCAACTCCGGATTAGAGGGGTCTCGAGGAAAGGATAGATGGTTGGTCCTAGGCTATACGGATCCAACGACTCGGATCCCCTCCAGATCGGAGGAGTCTTGAGAAAAGAAAGGATGTTTGGTCCTAGGCTATAAGGAATCATCGACTCGGATCACCTCCGGATCAGCGGAGTCTCGAGGAAAGGATAGATTGTCGATCCTAGGTTATAAGCAACCAACGGCTCGGATCACCTCCGGATCAGAGGCGTCTCGAGAAAAGGAAAGATGGTTGGTCCTAGGCTATAAGGAACCAATGACTCGGATCAAGTCCGGATCAGAGGAGACTCAAGGAAATGATAAATGGTTGGTCCTTGGCTATGAGGAACCAACGACTCGAATCACCTCCGGATCATAGGATTCTCGAGGAACGGATGGATGGTTGGTCCTAGGCTATAAGGAACCAACGACTTGGATCACCTCTAGATCAGAGGAGTTTCGAGGAAAGGATGGATGGTTGGTCCTTAGCTATAAGGAACCGACGACTCGGATCACCTCCGGATCAACGGTGTCTCGAAGAACGGATAGATGGTAGGTCCTAGGCTATAAAGAACCAACGACTATGATCACCTCCGAATCAGAGGATTCTCAAGGAAAGGATAGATGGTTGGTCCTAGGCTATATGGAACCAACGACTCGGATCACCACCGAATCAGTGGAGTCTCGAGGAAAGGATAAATGGTTGGCCCTTGGCTATGAGGAACCAAGACTCGGATCACCTCCGGATAGTTGGAATCTCGAGGAAAGTATAGATGGTTGGTCCTTGGCTATGAGGAACCAACGACTCGGATCACCTCCGGATCTGAGAAGTCTCGAGGAAAGGATAGATGGTTGGTCCTAGGCTATAGGGAATCGACGACTCGGATCACCTCCGGATCAGAGGAGTCTCGAGAAAAGGATAGATGGTTGGTACTAGGAAATAAGGAACCAACGACTCGGATCACCTCCGGATTAAAGGTGTCTCGAGGAAAGAATAGATGGTTGGTCCTAGGCTATAAGGAACCAACGACTCGGATCTCCTCCAGATCAGAGGGGTCACGAGGAAAGGATAGATGGTAGGTCCAAGGCTATAAGGAACCAACGAGTCAGATCACCTCCGGATCATAGGAGTCTCGAGCAAAGGATGGATGGTAGGTCCTAAGCTATAAGGAACCAACGGCTCGGATTACCACCGGATCAGAGGAGTCTGGAGGAAAGGATAGATGGTTGGTCCTAGGCTATAAGGAACCAACGACTTGGATCACCTCCTGATCAGAGGAGCCTCGAGGAAAGGATTGATGGTTGGTTTACGGCTATAATGAACCAATGACTCGGATTACCTCCGGATAAAAGGAGTCTCGAGAAAAGGAAAGATGGTTGGTCCTAGGCTTTAAGGAACCAACGACTCGGATCACTTCCGGATCATAAGAGTCTCGAGAAAAGGATGGATGGTTGGTCGTAGGTTATAAGGAACCTACGACATGGATCTCCTCCAGATCAGAGTAGTCTCGAGAAAAAGGATGGATGGTTGGTCCTGGCTATAAGGAACCAACGACTCGGATCTCCTCCGGATCAGAGGAATCTCGAGAAAAGGATAGATGGTTGGTCCTAGGATATAAGGAACCAACGACTCAGATCTCCTCCGGATCAGAGGAGTCTCGAGGAAAGGATAGATGGTTGGTCCAAGGCAATAAGCGACCAACGACTCGGATCACCTCCAGATCAGAGGAGTCTCGAGGAAAGGATAGAATGTTGGTCCTAGGTTATAAGGAACCAACGACTCGGATCACCTCTGCATCAGAGGAGTCTCGAGAAAAGGACAGATGGTTGGTCCTAGGCTATAACGAACCAACGACTCAGATCACCTCTGGATCAGATGAGTCTCGAGGAAAGGATGGATGGTAGGTCCTAGGTTATAAGGAACCAACGACTCGGATCACCTCCGGATCAGAGGAGTCTCGAGAAAAGGATGGGTGATTGGTCAGAGGCTATTAGGAAATAACGACTCAGATCTCCTCCAGATCAGAGTAGTCTCGAGGAAAGGAAAAATGTTTGGTCCTTAGCTACGAGGAACCAACGACTCAGATCACCTCTGGATCATAGGAGTCTCGAGGAAAGGATAGATGGTTGGTGTAGGCTATAAGGAACCAACGACACGGATCACCTCCGGATCGGAGGAGTCTCGAGGAAAGGATGGATGGTTGGACCTAGGCTATTAGGAAACAATGACTCGGATCACCTCCGGATCAAAGGGAGTCTCGTAGAACGGAAAGTTGGTTGGTCCTAGGCTATAGAGAACTGACGACTCGGATCACCTGCGGATCAGAGGAGTCTCGGGAAAAGGACAGATGGTTGGTCCTAGGCTATAAGGAACCAACGACTCGGATCACCTCTGGATCAGAGGATTCTCGAGGAAAGGATAGATGGTTGGTCCTAGGGTATAAGGAACCAACAACTCGGATCACCTCCGGATTAGAAGAGCCTTGAGGAATGGATAGATGGTTGGTCCAAGGCAATAAGCGACCAACGACTCGGATAACCACCGGATCAGAGGAGTCTCGAGGAAAGGATAGATTGTTGGTCCTAGGTTATAAGGAACCAACGACTCGGACCACCTCCGGATCAGAGGAGTCTCGAGAAATGGACTGATGGTTGGTCGTAGGCTATAAGGATCCAACGACTCGGATCACCTTCGGATCAGAGGAGTCTCGAGGAAAGGATGGATGGTAGGTCCTAGGTTTTAAGGAACCAACGACTCGGATCACCTCCGGATCAGAGGAGTCTCGAGAAAATGATGGGTGGTTGGTCCTAGGCTATAAGGAACCAACGACTCGGATGTCCTCCGGATTGGAGGTGTCTCGAGGAAAGGATAGATGGTTGGTCCTAGGCTATACGAAACCAACGACTCGAATCACCACTGGATCAGAGGAGTCTCGAGGAAAGGATAGATGGTTGGTCCTAGGCTATAAGGAACCGACGACTCGGATCATCTCCGGATCAGAGGAGTCTTGAGGAAAGGGTGGATGGTTGGTCCTAGGCTACATGGAACCAACGACTCGGATCACCACTGGATCAAGGGAGTCTCGTGGAAAGGATGGATGGTTGGTCCAAGGCTGTTAGGAATCTACGACTCGGATCACCTCCGGATCAGAGGAGTCTCGAGGAAAGGTTAGATTGTTGGTCCTACGTTATGAGGAACCAACAACTCGAATCACCTCCTGATCAGTGGAGTCTCGAGAAAAGGACAGATGGTTGGTCCTAGGCTATAAGGAACCAACGACTCGAATCACCTCCGGATCAGAGGAGTCTCGAGGAAAGGTTGGATGGTTGGTCCTAGGTTACAAGGAACCAGCGACTTGGATCACCTCCGGATCAGAGGAGTCTCGAGGAATGGATAGATGGTAGGTCCTAGGCAATAGGAACCAACAACACGGATCAGCTTCGGATCAGAGGAGTCTCGAGGAAAGGATAGATGGTTGGTCCTAGGCTATAAGGAACCAACGACTCGGATCACTTCCTGATCAGAGGAGTTTCGAGGAAAGGATAGATGGTTGGTCCTAGGCTATAAGGAACCAAGGACTCGGATAACATCTGGATCAGAGGAGTCTCGATGAAAGGATAGATGGTTGGTCTAAGGCTATAAGGAACCAACGACTTGGATGTCCTCTGGATCAGAGGACTCTCGAGAAAAGGATAGATGGTTGGTCCTAGGCTATATGGATCCAACGACTCGGATCACCTCCAGATCAGAGGAGTCTCGAGGAAAGGATAAATGGTTTGTCCATGGTTATGAGGAACCAACGACTCGGATCACCTCTGGATCAGAGGAGTCCCTAGAAAAAGGATAGATTGTTGGTCCAAGGCTATATGGAACCAACGACTCGGATCACCACTGGATCCGAGGAGTCTCGAGAAAAGGATGGATGGTCTGTCCTCGGCTATATGGAGCCAACGACTCAGATCACCTCCGGATCAAAGTAGTCTCGAGGATAGGATAGATGGTTGGTCGTAGGCTATAAGGAACCAACGACTCGGATCACCTCCGGATCAACGGAGTCTCGAGAAAAGGATTGATGGTTGGCCTAAGGCAATAAGGAACCATCGAATCGGATCACCTCAGGATCAGAGTACTCTCGAGAAAAGGATAGATGGTTGGCCCTAGGCTATAAGGAACGAACGACTCGGATCACCTCCGGATTAGAGGAGTCTCGAGGAAAGGATGAATGGTGGGTCCATGGCTATGAGGAACCAACGACTCGGATCACCTCCGGATCATAGTAGTCTCGAGGATAGGATAGATGGTTGGTCCTTGGCTATAAGGAACCAACGACCCGGATCACCTCCGGATCAGAGGAGTCTCGAGGAAAGGATAGATGGTTGGTCTAAGGCTATAAGGAACTAACGACTCGGATGTCCTCCGGATCAGAGGACTCTTTAGAAAAGGATAGATGGTTGGTCCTAGGCTTTATGGATCCAACGACTCGGATCACCTCCGGATCAGAGGAGTCTCGAGGAAAGGATAAATGGTTGGTCCATGGCTATGAGGAACCAACGACTCGTATCACCTCCAGATCATAGAAGTCTCGAGGAAAGGATAGATGGTTGGCCCTAGGCTATAAGGAACCAACGACACGGATAACCTCCGGATCGGAGGAGTCTCGAGGAAAGGAAGGATGGTTGGACCTAGGCTATTAGGAAACAATGACTTCGATCACCTCCGGATCAGAGGAGTCTCATAGAACGGAAAGTTGGTTGGTCCTAGGATATAAGGAACCAACGACTCGGATCACCTCTGTATCAGAGGATTCTCGAGGAAAGGATAGAAGGTTGGTCTTAGGGTATAAGGAACCAACGACTCGGATCACCTCCGGATTAGAAGAGCCTCGAGGAATGGATAGATGGTTGGTCCAAGGCAATAAGCGACCAACGACTCGGATCACCACCGGATCAGAGGAGTCTCGAGGAAATGATTGATTGTTGGTCCTAGGTTATAAGGAACCAACGACTCGGATCACCTCCGGATCAGAGGAGTCTCGAGAAATGGACTGATGGTTGGTCCAAGGCTATAAGGATCCAACGACTCGGATCACCTCCGGAACTGAGGAGTCTCGAGGAAAGGATGGATGGTAGGTCCTAAGTTATAAGGAACCAACGACTCGGATCACCTCCGGATCAGAGGAGTCTCGAGAAAAGGATGGGTGGTTGGTCCTAGGCTATAAGGAACCAACGACTCGGATCTCCTCCGGATTGGAGGTGTCTCGAGGAAAGGATAGATGGTTGGTCCTAGGCTATACGAAACCAACGACTCGAGTCACCACTGGATCAGAGGAGTCTCGAGAAAAGGATAGATGGTTGGTCCTAGGCAATAAGGAACCGACGACTCGGATCACCTCTGGATCAGAGGAGTCTTGAGGAAAGGATGGATGGTTGGTCCTAGGCTACAAGGAACCAACGACTCGGATCACCACTGGATCAAGGGAGACTCGAGGAAAGGACGGATGGTTGGTCCAAGGCTGAAAGGAATCTACGACTCGGATCACCTTCGGATCAGAGGAGTCTCGAGGAAAGGTTAGATTGTTGGTCCTACATTATAAGGAACCAACGACTCGGATCACCTCCGGATCAGAGGAGTCTCGAGGAAAGGATGGATGGTTGTTCCTAGGCTACAAGGAACCAGCGACATGGATCACCTCCGGATTAGAGGAGTCTTGAGGATAGGATAGATGGTTGGTCCTTGGCTATAAGGAACCAACGACTCGGAACTCCTCCGGATTAGAGGAGTCTCGAGGAAAGGATAGATGGTTGGTCTAAGGCTATAAGGAACCAACGACTCGGATGTCCTCCGGATCGGAGGACTCTCGAGAAAAGGATAGATGGTTGGTCCTAGGCTTTTTCGATCCAACGACTCGGATCACCTCCGGATCAGAGGAGTCTCGTGGAAAGGATAAATGGTTGGTCCATCGCTATGAGTAACCAACGACTCGGATCACCTCCGGATCATAGGAGTCTCGAGGAAAGGATAGATGGTTGGCCCTAGGCTATAAGGAACCAACGACTCGGATCACCTCCAGATCAGAGGAGTCTCGAGGAAAGGATGGATGGTTGGTCCTAGGCTATATGGAACCAACGTCTCGGTTCACCTCCAGATCAGAGGAGTCTCGAAGAACGGAAAGATGGTTGGTCCTAGGCAATAAGGAACCAACAACTCGGATCACCTCCGAATCAATGGATTCTCGACGAAAGGACAGATGGTTGGTCCTAGGCTATAAGGAACCAACGACTCGGCTCACCTCCGGATCGGAGGAGTCTCGAGGAAAGGATAGATGGTTGGTCAAGGGTATAAGAAAGCAACGACTCGGATCACCTCCGGATTAGAAAAGTTTCGAGGAATGGATAGATGGTTGGTCGTAGGCTATAAGCGACCAACGACTCGGATCACCTCCGGATCAGCGGCGTCTCGAGGAAAGGATAGATTTTTGGCCCTAGGTTATAAGGAACCAACGACTCGGATCACCACCGGATTAGAGGAGTCTCGAGAAAAGGATGGGTGGTTGGTCCTAGGCTATAAGGAACCAACGACTCGGATCTCCGCCGGATTAGAGGATTCTCGAGGAAAGGATAGATGGTTGGTCCAAGGCTATACGAAACCAACGAATCGAATCACCACCGGATCAGAGGAGGCTCGAGGAAAGGATAGATGGTTGGTCCTAGGCAATATCAGACCAACTACTCGGATCACATCCAGATCAGAGGAGTCTCGAGAGAAGATTAGATGGTTGGTCCAAGGCTATAAGGAACCAACGACTCGGATCTCCTCCGGATCATAGCAATCTCGAGAAAACGATAGATGGTTGGTCCAAGGGTATACGGATCCAACGACTCGGCTCACCTCCGGATCAGAGGAGTCTCGAGGAAAGGATGGATGGTTGGTCCTAGGCTATAAGGAATCAACGACTCGGATCACCTCCGGATCAGAGGAGTCTCGA
>JAMKQA010013229.1:0-11059 GCA_024699735.1 Posidonia australis
ATTATGTAAATCGACGTTATGTTATGACTGTAGATTGTAAGAATATTGCAAACAAAAGTTTGTTTCTGTAAAGTCAAACTAACAAATAAATGTTATCCAAAGTTATATAGATAAATATATTATTTTAAACGGACATCTAAGTAAAAAAAATACAAAAAATACTTTTCCTTTTTTTTACATAAGGTAAAAACAACTTGATTCTAGTCAATTATTCTAAGCACACACGGACCATTGCATTTCGCTACTCATTGTTTACACTTCAACAAAAAATGTACAGAATTTTAAGATTTCATCTTCCAATCCTAAAAGAATAATATAAAAAGATGTGAAGTTAACATCTTTGATTGTTGAATAAAACGAACCAATTACCCTAATGTAGTCAACGAGGACACACAACTCTTTCGTTTACAAAAAAAAAAAGGAGAACGTTTCTTAACATTCAGAAAATAAGATTGGCAACAGATAGAATAAAGATAATGGATAATGGATTAGATACGATATAGATAAGAGAGATTTTATCATTAACTTTGTTCACGAATCGACGTCTTTACTCATACTTATTTATTAACGATTATAAATCACATTATCTTAATTTATTTCTTACCTATAAAAAATAAGTAATGGGTGAATGGATAAAGTTTTTTTCATTCTCAAATTACATATCACAAATGTGTGAAATGGTTCAGATTCTACTTCTCTACGTTCTTTATTTTCAATAATGTCATCCCCATTAATTATTTCATTACAATTATGTGTCAATACTTGCATAATCAAGTTTAAAGAATCAAACGTGACTTCAACATTTTATACATGTGAAAGAGAAAAAGAAATGCAGAAGAGTGAATTTATACGACGTGGGATGCAATGGCCTAACATGGTCGACAATGGTGGCACCAAAATGGAATGAATAATGTGGCTTGCTCGGCCTAAGTTAGTGTCTAAGATTAGAAGATTGGAATTGTTAAAGTGGGACAAAAATGGGAAATTGGGACTAGACTTATGGATTTTCTTTAGGTTGTAAATTTTGTTTGTATTTTTAACACACCATATGTCCATATGGATAATAGGTTAAGTGGTAAACTACTAAACTTAGGTATTAAAGTCTATGTGGCATAACATATATTTAAAAAATATTATAATTTATATAGGTAATGTAGATTAAGCCATTACAATAAAGGAATATCCATACTCTATCTAAAAAAATATGGGTATTTTTTTTATATCCATAACTTAGGTAATTTTTTTCCCATATCCACTTACATATAGGGGTTTTGGGTAGGATAATGGATAAAACCATTGACAATCCTATCAAAAAGTTAAGAAGTGGATTGTACAAAAATTGTGATATTTAAATGCATTATGAGATCTCTCTCACTTTAAGCATTCTTTAAGACGAAGAGAAAAAGAAGACATAAGATAAAAAAAATACACAAGGTATATTTAAAAATGAAAAAGCTCAATAAGTTGCTAACTATAAAAAAATTAATGAACAGAGTATTTAAAATTAATGTAAGACTTTAAGGAAGGTAAATGTGTTTAAATTACAGAAGTTTTTTTAACTGAGGTAAACTTTAACGTTTATATGAAAATGGTCATACACAAGTTTTTCTCGAAAAAAAAAAGTTATTAATTGTCATGTTGGTACCCTAATATATCAGAGTTTCACTTTACTACCATAAACTTTAAAAGGGTCCAGTTTGATAATTTTGACTTCCACTGTTTCATAGGTCAGTATTTTCGTCAAGTTTTTACAATTTTACAATAATTTAGGATGAAAATACCACTCTTTCCTTCTCCTCCTCCTCCTTCTTCGCACCCACCTGTGTTGAGTCTTCTTCCATCGCCACTTAACTCTCCACCACCACCACATATGTCGAGTCCTCTGTCACCACCACTGAACTCTTTGCCACCACCTCTTGTGTTGTGTCCTTCGCCATTACCATTGAACTCTTCACCACCACCATCTGTGTCAAGTCATCCTCCACGTCCATTGAACTCTCCTCCACCATCGGGCCCTGATCCAACTTCACCATTATCATCGGTTTCAAGTCCTTTAACACCACCACCAGTCTCCCTTCCGTGCACACTAAAGTCTCCACCTTCACCTACACTTGTCTCATGTCCTCCACCCACACATGGTGTAGAAACTCCTTCCCTTTGTAGGAATGGAAATGAGTGTGGTTAGGGATATGGCTTCGATAGTGGATATGGCTATGGCTATGGCTTTAGTGGTGTGTCCGAAGGTGGATATGGAAACAATGGAGGTGGTTGAGGTAGTGAAGGATCTTATTGTTCCTAGAGGTACATCTTGAGTACTTCCTTCAAACTCTATTTCATAATCCCAACATCCTTATTTTGTAACCTCAACTTTGGGACACGATCGCCCACCACCTTCAAGCTCCATCATCTAGTAGACAATTGTAGTCCCGACATCCTCATCGTCGAGCTCCATTATCATTGTCGCCTTGTAGTCCCACAACTTTATTTTGTAACCTCAGGGACACAATTGTCGAAGGTAAAGTTGTGGAGAGATTATGGAAGAAAGATAGGATTTATTTAGAAAAGATATAATGTAAAAAAAGTGAAAGTATTTAACAATGTTAGTTTTAAATTTGTTCTTGAGTCAAAATAAAAATGTAGGATACTAAAGTAAATCCTTTTGAAATTGAAGATAATAAAGTGAAATCAAAATATGAACATGACAATAGTTCTTACAAAAAAAACATACACACACCAAGGTGGTTGCAACAGAAGGGACCAGGACATTTGTCCCGCGTGACACCAGAACAGCACTCTAATTTTAAAGCGCCAAGAGATCGCGCCCTCCTCGTGACACCAACGGCTCCCCTCCGCCCGCCGGCTTCTCGGGCGGAGCACCACACCTCCTTGCTCCGCCGATGGCAACGCCTTCGACCACCACCCCGCCTGCCCATCACCGCCTTCCCCTCCTCTCCCTCGCCCCCCGCCTCAGCTTCGTCACCCTCCGCGACCTCTCCCTCTCCCTCTCCTTCCTCACCTCCGGCCTCTTCCCCACCACCGTCGACCTCGACCCTCACACCTCCATCCACCTCTGGATCCCCATTCACCGCAACCACCGCCGGACCCCCCTCGTCCTCGTCCACGGCTTCGGGGGAAACTCCAAGTGGCAATGGCAGCGCCAGATCTCGCCGCTCTCCAAGTCCTTCGACCTCTACGTCCCCGATCTGCTCTTCTTCGGGAGCTCCAGGTCGGAGGGGTCCGACAGGTCTGTGGGGTTCCAGGCGAGGTGCGTCGTGGAGGCGATGAGGAGGGTCGGGGTCGGGAGGTACGCGGTGTGCGGGATCAGCTACGGGGGTTTCGTGGCGTTCCGGATGGCGGAGATGGCGAAGGAGGAGGTGGAGAAGGTGGTGATTCTGACGGCCGGGATCTGCACTACGGAGGAGCAGAGGAGGGAGATGGTGGAGAGGGAGGAGAGGGATGTGTGCGAGGTTTTTCTTCCCAGGAAGGAGGAAGATTTGACGGAGCTTATGAGGAGGTCCATGTTCCGGCCGCCGTGGTGGGTGCCCAAATTCATCCTAAGGGACTTCATTGAGGTAGACAAGTAAAAACATATGAATTTGTGGGGAAGGTGAAGATTTTGCAGTTGATTTTTTTTGTTGGTTTGATGTGGTGTTACTGTTGTTTGGTTGTTGCAGGTGATGTATAAAGCTCATAGGAAGGAGAGAGAAGAGTTGCTGAGAGATCTGATGATGAATGGAATTGGTTTGGATCCACTTCCTGTTCTTACTCAGGTGGTTAGATCTCATTCATTGTTCATGGTTCTGTTATTAGTATTCTTATATTGATTAGTGATTTTTTCTAAGTGTGTTTTTTATAGAGATGATTCATTGAGTCCAGGACATAAGTTAGACTGCCAATCTAAATGGCTAGATTTGATCTAGATTATGTAAAATACTTACAATAATTATGTTTTTAAATATAAAAATAAAAAGATGTAAGCATGCATGATAAATGTACCATAACCCTTCGGAGACTTGCCTGAATAACCGTTGAATTTGTGCATATCAGATTTCTGTGTTAAAAGTTTTGGAATCACTTAATTTTATTTTGTAACTACAACATAAATCATGACCAACAGATTGGATTTTAAATCTGCATGCATTATTTAACTTATTTAAGTTTTTGACTAACAAGTTCATTCCTTGCATCTTGATTTGATTGTTATTAGAAGCATTAACAATGAGATTTGATGTTTCAACTATAGTGCTTGATTCCTTATTAATTTGTTTGGAACTTTGGATAACATGGGTTGAGAGAAAAGAAAAGAGAAACCAACTTTTTTCTTTAGTTTGTTTAAATTTTTATGATAGATCTGCAAGAAAGATACTTTCTCCCTTTTAATTACTACTCATGAGCGAAAAGAAAAGAGATATAACGTCTGATTTACCATTTAGTTAGATTTGACACTTCTATCTACCATATAGAACTCTCCTAAGTTTACACCCAAACAGCAAAGTAGTCTTTCGTCCCATCAATTTCTTACTTTTCCTTTCTCTACATTTCTCTCAATCCAAATGATGCCCGAAGGAATTTGTCTGGCCAAATCCTATTGTAAATGTTAGAGATAGTTCTCAGTTTGGGGACCATAGAGAAAATCAGCTCACTTGTTAATCTGTTAAATTGATGAATCCAGCTTCTTAGGGTCATAAACGTAACTACCAAACTGAGTCATCTGATCTTTTCCCCTCTTTTTTTTTTTCTGGTCTATGGTTCCTACTACGTCAGTTGTCCTAATCCAGGTTGTTCAAGCTGAGAATCTGCATTTATTTTTCTTGTGCTGTCATCCGAGCCACCTTCAGTCTTATTCAGTCCTATTACAACATTCATCAGTACTGTTATTAGATTGCTCTGCCTGAGTAACTCAAAGTTGCACAAACATTCTATTTATGAAAATGCATTATAATCTAGTGCTTCAGATAAGGAGATTGATTTTTTTTTGGTTCTAATAACACCATTTTTTTTGGTTCAGACGTGGACATGTTTGATAATCAGGGATTGCCATCCTCATTTTTCATTTTGATCTCATTGATTCTATTCTACGAGAAAAACGAAAGAACAATGTCATATACGGATACTCCTTTCAGTACCTTTCCATTTTGATTGCATCGATTCTGTTCTACAAGAAAAAATTTTGGCCCATGAATGTGGCTCAAATTCCAAGGGGAAAAATCTCCTCGTGAGATTGGTTGTCTTTTCCTGATAGATTTGCTTTCAGGTGTGACAAATTAGTCAACAATCATTTCTATGTGGATTCGTTGGTGATGTATTTGGAATTTATTGATAAGTGGGCTAGAGGATGAACTCATCACCTGTTTTATCAAGGAGACCACGCGATGCACATTGGTAGAGAAGAATAATCATATTTTTCTGCTATCTTTTGGTATTTTTTGCATGTGTGTGTGTGTGCCTTCTCACCATGCAGTAAATTTAATCTGTTTCTTTGTACTTTGCATGTCCATAATGTCCTGGTCCATCGACTTGTAATCTTGCGCCTTCTACTTTGGAATTCATTTTCTATTTGTTATGTCATCACTTAATCCTCGTTTATTCATGATGCAAACAACTTGCTTGAGAAATGCTACAAAACACTAGACCATAATCTATATTATATTGCAAATGCAATTAGATTTGGATCATAATTGATGTCATTACTGTTGACTGGTGGTCATGTAGACCACCGTTACAGTCAACATAGCGTTACAATCAAAATAGGTCAATAGATTTATTGGCCGGAATTATGAGAATTGATTCGTCGGAGTTAATGGCCGGTGTAAATCATGGAGCCGTTATAAGGAGGCGGAGGGTGGTGGAAACGTGGTGGCTCCACTATAAAAGGACAGGAAACCTCAATAGGAAGATCATCAAGAAAAAGGAAGAGAAACAACATACCTTTTTCCTGGTTTGCTCCACCTCGTCGGAGCCCCCATACGACCACCTACAAGTGGTATCAGAGTCATTTTGGCAGCTGACCACCTCCCTCACCTGAATCGCCGCACATCCGCGCTGTTCTGTCCTTGCGCGCAAAAGATCGTGTCGCTTACCATCCCTGCACACAGTCACCCGCGTTGGCAAGCTCCGAATGCCCCAACCGAGCCGACGCCCTCCCGCGTAGCTCCGCGTCCTCACGTGTGCCTCTGTTTTGACCCCTTTCTTAGCCCATGGGTTAGACTATTCATTTTTTGTAACGCCTCGATTCCGGATACGCTACCAAAACACAGTATCAAGCATAATTATATTAATTACAGAAATATCAAATAACTGTAACTAAGGCTCACCTTCAGGATCACAATGTGCGGCTAGAAGCTCCAATTATTGTATCGAAACCCGGCTACACGCGGGCTGCACCTGAAAAACAAATAGCATGCGTGAGTGACATCAAGTCACCCAGTACGCGCCTCAAAACATACAAATCACAAAATCTCGAAAAAATCATAAATCTCACTTCTTTTTTTCAAAACTTGGTTTTTTCTTTTTAAAAATCATCCATTCTTTATTAAACAACCAATTGGGAATTCAATTCCAATCCATACTTTTTCAAAAGCCATGTTTCCTTTTCTTTTCTTAAAACGTTTGGAAATTTATTCAAAAATTACTTTATCTTTCAAAACATTCATTTACATTTCTTTCAAAAATCTGTTGGAATTCATTTTTCCAAAATATTTCCCTTTTCAATATTTGAGATTTCTTCCCAAAGCATACTTTCAAATTCACATTTCTGACCAGATCCAGCCTAAAACATAATGCCCCATTGGGCTCAAAATCAAATCATAAACATTGGCTGGCAACTGGTTAAAACATTATCATTTCTTTTCAGGATTTTAGGAACATTTCATCAGTCCAATCCTGATCAAATCACATTTCACTTTCTTTATTTATTTCCACTTTTCTTTACTGTTGTTACTTTGATCAAGGGTAACCAGGCACACAAGCAGTAGACGAGGATATCCTTCCCCTACCTTCCTGCACTGTCGCGATGAAATTCCCCGTGCGGGATGTCACCACCCTGGCCAATTGGCCTCAATTTCATTTTCATAAGTGCATGGGGATACGTCTCTGTCTGACCTCCTAGTCGGTGATCCGAACAATTAGGTCCAATGACCTAGGCTCAGCCTACACCGTCGGTGACCTGAACAACTAGGCTCAAATGCCCAGGCTTAGCCTACACCACTACGAGTTCGGTGACCCGAACAACTAGGTACAACGACCCAGGCTCAGCCTACACCGTCAGTGACCCGAACAACTAGGTATGAAAATCTAGACTCAGCCTACACCGCTATAAGCTCGACAACCACATTATCAGTGTTCCATTACAAAACCATTTTTCATTTCATTCCATTCCTCTCGTTGCAGGACTCTATTTCCTTGCAACACTTGACCCTCCACTAGGGTCCCAACTCAAGCCATGAAAATCATTTTTAAAGTCATAAATTGGGTCTCATGCCCAAAACCACATAAAATCAACTTTTTCATTCATTAATAGGGTCTAAAATCCAAAACCACATCCAAATCCATTTGTTTAGGGTTCCACATGTCTCCATGTCATTACATGGGGAAACATCAATCATATAAACCCACCATACCATTAAAACTATCTAATATTCATCAAAATTCACATTTTAACATCCTAGGTTCAGGACAAAAATGGCATACTGAATTTTCAATTCGGTATTCCGAAATTCCCTATTTCGGTATACCGAAAATTTTCGGTATGTCGAAACCCACTGTTTTAGTCGATCGGGTGTTTTCGGTTTGCCAAAATTAGGTATCTGGCTTAATCCTCGCAGACAGGGCACACCCTTGTTCTGCAGCGGCGGAATTCGTCCAAAGTGGGAGTCCCGATCGGACTCCCAAACAAACACCAACAATTTCCATAAAATCATGAGGTGTAGACCCTTAAGTTTACATCAAAACTCTTCAAACCATTCATGATTCCATCAATCATACAAGGAGATATAAATTCGCAAGGGAAACATACTCAGAGTTAAACCTTAAAACATTTAAGACATATCTACCCAAAACTCACGAAATTCACACAATCTAGTATGATCCCTACACATTCACATCATTTATCTCATTTCCATCATCCTTACTAATTTTCTACGATTTTTCATACATTTATTACAATTTTTCTTGCAATAAACCCACTGTTAACAAAACACCGAACGGAGGAAAGGAAAAGGGGTCGCGTACCTGGCTCAGTCCCCGACGACCCTCCCCGCCCTCCGACGAACCTCCTCGTGTCCCGGCGGAACACGTGAGCGGCTCACTACCTCCTCGGTAACGTGTCGATCCTCTCCCTCTCCTCCTCTCTCTGTCACTCTTTCCTCTCTCTGCATGCCGTGGCCTTCATTTATCCTTCTCTCCACCCACGTCGCGTCGGTCGCCCATCGCATCGGAGGGACGGCGAGGCACAGATCGATGTCGCTGGTGGCACGGGTCAGGGAAGGGAATGAGATGGGGGAAAAATAGTGTGTCGCTCGTGAGAGGAAGAAGGAGAAAAAAAAGGAAAAGAAAGGAAGAAAAGACAGACACGTAAATCGAGACAACTGTGTACCCTCAAGTCGGACTCCACATTGGTCCCAGATCACAAACAGGCGCACAGACAACCAACCACAAGTTTACACAAACAAGAAACAACAGATTATCCATTAATAAATCATTTAAGCAATATTACAATAAATCACATGGTTTACAAATAGAAATGGATAATCAGGCTCAGATGTCACAATTTTTTTAGGGTGGGAGATACACAGGATATATGATTAAATAATTAAAAAGAATAAGGGATTGGTATATTTAAATTTTAATGCTTATTGTTTATATCTTGTTTGAAATCATGCAAGTTTGGAGATATAAATCTGAAATTAAAATTTTGCATGATTTCTGAAATTAATAAGTTAAATAGTTATTATTTTTTAATAATCTGTCATTAAAATTAATAATCTTTGACAAAATAGATCTTATATATTATTACATGTTTTGATAAGAATTAATGATATTGATGTTCTATTTGTGCTTAATTTAAGAAACATATATATGTGTTAAAGAACTTTATTACTGAATCATGTTACATATTTGATTAAGCACTTGATCGATCAGTAATTAGGAAGCACCATAGCTGTTTTAGAATTTTTAGGCGCACCTGACAGGCACATCTAGGTGGCGCACATCACAGGCGCACCACTGTGGCGCACTTGTTCTGGTGCAGTGTATTCTTCTTTTGTTTTTTGATTGAAGAACTCATAAATCTTGTTAAGTTTTAAATCTTATTTTGATTCTGGAATAATTGTTCATTATTTGTTTAAGAAATTACACAAATTTTAAATAGTATATCTACATATGTTGTAGATTTAATGACTAGCAAACTGTTCACAATCGAATTGGCTAGGATAAAGAAATTGAATGGGGCTAACTATGAGATGTGGTACCGAAAAATAAAACATGCATTAGAATATGATAATATTGAACATACTGTAGGATCGAAAGGCTTCTCTAGAGGAGGGTGAATAGAGAATTTTACTTTTTAATGTTACTATACCTAATTTTAACAATAATCAGAAATAATAAGCAATGTGATTAATCAATTTGTACTTATCATGTACATTTGATGTCACTAGAATTAAATGCACAAGATGGGGATGAGAGTAATTGAAAATACAAGCAATTTATAGTGGTTTGGCAACCCCACCTAGTCTACTCCTCAAGACCCTCTTGAGATTTTTTCCTTATTCTTAAATAATAAAGAACTTACTTGTTGGTTGTTCCACCAACTTCTCTCTTGCTCTTCCCACTTCTCTATCCCCGAGAAGCTGGAGTCCTTTCTTGATGCTTTACAAGTTGAGACTTTCCTCTCACAAAGTTCGATTACAACAATAGCTTTATAGTATGCTTGCGAGGAGAATTAATGACGGAAGGAATATATCAATTACAAGTATGTCAAGGTGTGTCTTTATGGAGGTTTAAATGAGTCCTATTTATAGCCAAGAGATTCCTCATAAATTGTGTCTAAACACTAGAAAAACGGTCACAAACGGCTAGTCTTTCGGTATGTTGTTTTGTTCTCCGGTATGCCGTTTAGATCTTCAGTTTGCACTTGACGGGCAATTCGATATGCCGTTTTTATTTCGGTATACCGATTTTTCCTGAAACGGTATGTCGTTTCTGCCTTCTTCTTTGTATCCTCAGTTTTTCCGGAATTCCAACGCACGTTCCGTTTTCTTCTGTTTCGGTATGTCGATTTTCTTCGGTATGTCGATTTGTTTTCTTCTTCTTTGAAATCGGAAGGTCGATGGGTATACCGTTCTTTCTTGACTCGGTATGTCGTTTTCTCTTTCGGTATGCCGTTTTATTCTGAAACGGTATGTCGAATTTCCCTCGGTATATTGATTTTGATACTTCATGAAAAAACTCTATAAATATATGATTTTTGTCTTACATAACTTAATCCTTTTTCTGAGTATAGAGTTACAACAAATAAATTAATCAGTCATTTTATTTGTATGAAAATATATCTAGTTGAAATCATCAAAATAACAAAGATATTTCTGACAATCTCTCCCTTTTTGATGATGACAAAATCAAAATATTTAGAATATCAAATTTAAAATGTAGACTCTAAGAGTCATTTGACTTTTCTCCCCCTTAAGCTAAATCTAGCTTCTTTTGGCTTTTTCTCCTCCTAAAGCTAAGCTTCCCTTTTGTCATATATTGATATTCTCATATAATTTTATATCTTACAATTATATGTCATATATTTTCTATTTTCTCCTCTTTTTTGACATAATCAAAAATCATATTTAATAGTAAAACAAATGATCAAAAAGACATCCAATATATAAGTTTCATCCAATATATAATGTAAAAATAGTCAAATTACAATACAATCAAGGAGAAGGCAGATTAATATGTTCAAGAATATCCTGGTGATATTCTTGAAGCGTGTCTTGATACGCCTCAACACGATCAGTCAACTTTTTGATAGATTCCATATATTCCTGATGCTTTTGATTCTGTTGAATCA
>JAMKQA010013254.1:0-23989 GCA_024699735.1 Posidonia australis
GCCCCCCCCCCCCCCCCCCCCCCCCAGGCTCACAGACCAAGCAACAAGATCCCCATGGACTCTATTAAGTGACAACATGTAGGATGATCCTCAATTAAACTTCATATCTCCAAAACTTTGGTATTCTATCGTCTTTACTTTCTCTCCATATCAAATATTCTAAGAATTATTCATGTTAAACATATACTAAGTATTTTAAGTATGATTTATACATTTATTAAGTATTTTTAGGTAGTATTTATGCTTCAATACAATTGTATTAAGTTTATGTAACATATTTTAATGTGACACATGTTTAGAAAAGTAATCTAAATAATCCTAGATGTAGATTATTACTTACTTTAATTTATCTTAGAGTTTCAAATCGAAATTTGAAATTGTTTCACCATTTCCGTCAACTTTCGTAAATTTACTACGCTTCCACCAATATTTCCACCGATATCCAACATATTTCTTATTTTTGCCAAACCAAAGTCCGACATAAAACCGACATTTAAAATCATGCACATAAGACAGTATTATTTGATTCTGGAAATCATTGGTTTCTAGAAAATAATGGAAATAGAAATCACGAAAAGACATTCTTGATCCAAAGAATAACTGAAGATGTGCAAATTATGTATTACCTGCAGTTTCTTCCTAAAATTTCTTCACGTGTATACTCTGTCAACTCAAGGAAGCTATCAGATGCAAATATCTGTAAAATTTAGTTAAAAATGGTAAATTTATATATACACAAAACAACAAATCTTCACAATTGGACACAAACAATAGGCATTACAGATTGCATCAAAGATCTAGTGCTTGTATTTTTATTAACTGGGCAGTATGGTCTTAGCTTGCATGGTAAAATTATCTACAAAACGATAGCAGGTCAGAGACATCTGCTAAATGCATCATATATATGGACCAAACAGATACGGCAGCAAAAGTGAAAGGGGACTTTTGAAGTTTGATCTTTTTGGGTAAAAAACAAAGCTCCACCTACCAGCTCCATCAGAAATTACAAAATAATTTGTAAGATCATCTGGGTACATGAATGATGGGGGTGATTATTAATAATCTGATCTATGGCAGAGAACTGGAAATACAGTAAGACCAAGAAGCAACATTTATCATAACAGAAAGTAGAATTGACACCTGCAGGTGATAATCATACACCTTATCTATGGTGACTAACAAGATAGGTTATATGAAAAGGCATTCTCAATCACCACACTTACGAAACCACTGCAGGATTCACACATGCATCTAGATCCTGAGTTGACGAGTTTACAAGATCCCAGATAATCGTGTTCATTTAAAGTTATTGTTATTTAGGGAAAAGAAGAGTATATTATTCATAGAGAGGAGATGACATATATATATAGTGGGGTATTAAATAATAGGATCCAAATAACACAAGGATCCATTTACCCACTAAAACTCAATAACATGTATTCTAACACTCCTCCTCAAGTTAGAGTAAATATATCTAACGTACCCAACTTGTTACACAAATAACAAAAAATTTCAATACTAAGTCCTCTAGTGAATATATCCGTTAACTGCTCAGAAGACTGAGTATATCCGCTAACTACTCTAACATAATCATAATCTACCTCTATATGTTTGATTCACTCATGGAAAATTAGATTGTTAATAATGAATATTGCAACCTAGTTATCAGAGTGCATAGTCATTGGAAAATCAAATTAAGCTCCAAACTCCATCAGTAAAAGACGTAGCCACATCATTTCACTACAAACCAAATCTATGGTGGAGAACTAGACATGTAGGAATACAAATCTGTTGGGTTGCTCATGTCATGATTTTTGGCATTTTACAGCATTTTGTTCATTAATTACTCCAAATACTCTTCTTGCCACCAAAGATAGTTTCCTTCATGACTTCACTTGCCTACTCAATACCCTCAAAACCTTTTGGCAATGTTTTTTTCTCATGGGTTCACTGACAATGTTTTCCAGATACTCTCATTGCCACGAAAGATAGTTTCCTTCATGAGTTCACTTGCCTACTCAATACCCTCAAAACCTTCTGCAATGTTTTTTTTTTTTTTTGGCAAACCTTTGGTAATGTTGTTGATCAAATTCATAAGCATGTGTCCCAGTGAACCCCCACCCCCCCACCCCCAAAGTCCCTAACACATCCAAAAAAAAAAATGCAAGCACACACGCACATCCACCTACCACCAATTAGAAGAAGCAAAAAGGAGACACATACCACTGCTTTGTAAATGTAGTGAGACTCAGAAAGTAAATAATAAACTGTGATATGCATTTTGCTTTGTGATTGTAAATGTGATGCAAACATGCTATGAGGTAACAACTAACTTATAGTAGCTGTGGAATAAATTTAGGTGAAAGTCACTGCTGTTTTTTTAAATCAGTAATTCAGTAAACAAGAAAGATTTGTTGAAAGTTCAAAAGAACAAAAACACGGGCTAAAGAAAAAAACAAAGGGCCATAACATTAGGTAATCCAAGAAGGCAGTTCTGCTGATAAGATGCAGAGCACATACACCAATAGAGGTCACATACTTGTCAATGGTAAATAATCCAACAGTAAAAAACTACTTATATTTAGAACTTACGATTGGATTATCAGGAAGCCTAGCATCTGCTATTACGAAATTCTTCTCAATGCGTTCCAACCTAGTAGCTAAGTCAATGCCTTGGCGTATGTCTTTTTCTCTCTCTAGAAGCTCCCAGCTTTCTGTGTGTTGAAATTCTGTTCTCATCATAATCTCTTGCTGAACTGTTAGTTCATGATTGTCATCTGAAATAGGCGTTGCTCCTTTTAATCTGTAAATTACAGTTAGTCCATAAGCCTCAAAAAAAAATACTACAGCTCTATATCAACATGTGAAAGAGAAAAAAGGATTCGCATAATCAGACAAGTAGAAAAAACAATCGTTTATCAAAAAATGCTGAACGTAAAATTTTGCCTTGAGTGGAGGCATAATATTATAAGACCATAGGTGGGAGGAAAAAATGTCCCCACTTGATAGTTGACTCGGTTTCTTTAAAACATGCATTATGATAAACAGATGCTCTGACAACAATTTCTAAGACTTGGAAAAATGAATTTACACCATTAGTGTTAGATATAATTAACACCAAATGGTCCATTCACAACAGATTAGAAAGAGAAAATATTCACATTTATAAAGACCGGTCTTACATATTCTGCCAGATTACTAAAATCTCTTTATTGTGAGTTTGTGACACAATCTATAACACCTAAAATTCATATGGCCCCTATAGAATTCTTAAAGCCAATTGTAGCACCAGTTGTAACCACTTCGAATCTCTAAATCCTCAATGAAACCCTTTTTTCTAGTCAATAAACTATTAAAGTGCTAGGTTAATGATAGGATTGATTCGTTTAAGTAAGAATTAATTGGGATGGGAAGAGGAAGAGCCTTGGGACTCTGATACAATTCATGCACTCTGATGCATTTTTAAAATCATCTCAAAATAAAATTCATGTTGCTTCATTGTTTGTCCTTCTTGGATATGAATTCTGAATGTTCATGGATAGTGCATTCTAGGCTATTGAGCTCACTATGTTGCTTATAGCTCTTTTTCCCTTTTGAAGATGATTGGTAGAATTAGAAGCTCTAGACATCAAATTTAATTGACAATTGTATTTTGACTTGGAAGTACATGCATTTATTGTGACTATTCATGATATTTTTTATGAATAAGCTTTTATCAAAGTGCGCAACAAGTGTGATAATTGACTTCAGAAAGACTGAACAAACCGAGATTTGAGTAAGTCCTCAGAATTTGTACACAAGCAAACATTACTGAATGCTTAACAAGCTCATTCCATTGCTTAAGAATGTTGATTGTCCATATGCATTCTCCTTAAGATAACATGTTTAAAAAGGTCACAAGTTCATCATGTTTCACTCTCCACTATGACAGGTGTCCACAAAGATCAAAGTATCACAGTGAAACATATGAAGAACATTAAGTGAGAGGTGTCCACAAATGTTAAAATCTAAAATTAATTATCAGCAACAACATTATTCTCTGAGAAAAATAGTGGCATCTCCCATCCTGCCACCCTAATTTCAACTTTTACGATACCAAGTTTCAGGTCAAAATAACTCTGACCAAAAAAAGTAGGTGCCTCGCAAAAAAATCAATTGTATTCGAATAACACAATCAGCTGGCAATGCACTCACGCCACAACAATAACACTAAAGCATAGAGTAAATCTTTAAAAAGTTAACTATAAATGAACCTTAACATTTTTTAATGATAGGTGGTTATTACTTCATAATTCATCAGTATTCACAGTATACAATTTTCAAAGAAAAAATAACTTGATTTAGTAGTGTCTTTCACATGCATCCATTTCTCAGTTACTTCTACTATTCTAAACACTAAGCATCATGTCAAGGTTTAACGTATGTAATGGAGAAATAAGCAGGCCAAAAAGAATACACATTTTCCTCATGAATGTGCCTCTGATAATGACTAACATACTTACCCTAATAAAAACCTCCTCGACGATCCAAATAATGAAGTTCGAGCAGATTTCCTGGAGCACTTGTTATGATCAGAGCTACTGCTTAACATGGAAGATGAGCATTGGACATCAAAGAGATCTTGTTTGTCGGGTACTTTTACTTTTCCAAATGCTGCATTATTTTTTATAGGAGAATTGCCCAATTTTTGATGCTGACTTGCAGTTTGACTGTGACGGCGTGGTTGCTTCACCATTTGTACAACCTCAGTAATGGAAGACTTGGCACTATCCTTCTGGCGAGCTAATGAACACGAAATAGAGGTTATGTAAGATATGTGTTCTAAAAGTTGTCTGCAGAATTTAGTAGATAATTTTTCTCACCATCATATCTTATCAGGGACAAAGGCAAAGCATTGGGTCGCAATGCTTTATCATTTAGTCCTTCCGTATACTTGCTGACCTCAACCTGCATTCTGTAGTAAAAAGCATAGTAAATAACATAACTTATGAGTTTTATGAAAAGATATAAGATCCTAAAGAGAGAGAGAGAGAGAAGATACAAGTACTCAAAGGGGCTTCTACCGTTACACCAAATTAGGAGACAATCAAATCTAAGCAATCATATTTATGTTGTATAAGTCTCAACGTCTGCTTAACAAATGATGTTATTACTTATGAGAAACCAAGATGTCATTTACGAAGATGATTCATATTTCATACTTGCCAAACACCTGAAATGACATAACCATCTCCTAGTAGATAAATATTCAAGATTATCACACAGTTTTTCGAAATCCAATAGAAGCTAATTACAAGTTCAAGTAACAGGGATTGCATCATTGATGTATTAACTTTTGTTAAATCCTAGTAGATAATTTTTTTAATAGGGATGAGTTACAGATGTATTAACCATTGACTAACAAAAGAAGCAAAGAGAAGAATTTCAAGTGGCTAAGTTTTTGTTGGATTACAGTGTGATGATATTCCTGTTAGTAGCCAATTACTTCTAGAAAACTCTGTTCCATGGCTACATAGTTTTTGAGACTCTTGCCAGTTACACTACCCTCTAGATCAACCGCCACACCAGTTACAACACCAAAAAGTACTGCAATGGTTGTCGGTCATCGTGGCTTCAATAGAAGTGGTGGTAAACTTGGTGGACGTAGTGGATAGTTTACTTGCATGTTTTGTGGTCGTGTGGGACACATTGTTGATCATTATTGAAACAAGCATGGTAAACCAAATAATATTGTAAATAATGCCACATCAGATTGTTCAAAGGACTCTACAAATGTGGTTATGTTGACACATGTGGAATTGGAAAGACTCAAGCAATCTACCTCTATTGCTGCTACATTATCTCCTATGACTACTGTTGCACAGACTTAGGTGCAGCAGCCAACATGGCCTCCAATTCATCCTGGTTAATTAATAGATGTAAGTGCATCTTCCTGATAGGTAACCGATCTTTGTTTTCCTCACTTCGATACCATATGGAGAGAAGAAATTTAATTGCATTATGAAACCAAAGAGTACTAGGCATATATATATTTAGACTACGTAAGATATATAGATCTATAAGATCCATTAATCCATCTTACTAACTAATAAACACTTAACAATTACATCCATCAATTGAATCTATGTAAGCAAGAACTAGTGTTTGGATGTAGCATCTAGTTCCCAATTGACCATGTTGCTTTGTACATAAAGAACTTTTTGGGATAAAGAAAGTGGGAGGTAGTCCACTAAGCACCTAGCATCTCTTACTCAAGCATGTTTTATTGTCCACATAGCAGTTGTATTGCCCTTAAATTGAAATAAGAAGAATGCACAATATTTTGTTGCCATTATTTTCCAATGAAATCTTTTAACTAGTTCCCTAAAAGGAATTTACCATTCTCTAGGCATTGTTGCACTGTTACTCAACGATTTCATTGACATATCATTAACTGCTTGATTACAAAGACAAACCTCACTCAGTTTATTCGACCAATTAATCACCTCGACATCACTGAGATACTAGTTTAGTAGTCTGAGTGATTGCTAATGTGGCAACTGGTTTTCACTAATATAATAAGCTTCCTTATAAATCCCAACAATGACAACCTAGCACATCTTCCAATTTGTATTACACAATTATGGTGATTCTTTAAAAAAATCTACAATCCCAATTCACCTCCTAGATGTTTATATTTTATGCAATCCTCATACCTAAATTTGGTGCAGTGTTTATCAGTTACTTATGCTTTACTGGTTATTATTACTTTGTTTTATTGGTTATTTATTTTCTTTTGTGTAATTTTACTAATCATTTTTGTCTGATTAGCTCTCATATGCATGTTCTTGCATTTAACTTTTGTTGCAATTATTGGTATTTTATTATAATACATATATTTTTATTTAAAAAAAAATTGCCCAGTTAGTAAACTGCATTTACCACATAAAAAGAATGCACCTCTCACTTAGCATGCCAAATAACTGAAAATCAAGTTTCTGAACCGCATGTATAAAGTGGACAAATACAATCAGGAATTGTTAATACCGAACTTCTCTTATCCAACACTGGATTAAGTAGTGAACATATGAAAGAAAGAAATAAGCATATGTTGATTGAGATCCTAATTTGTTTTTTCCCCATAACCATGGAGGAAGATTCCAGAACTGCTGGAGTAATCAGCTCTGGATTTATTCAATCCACAGGGATATTTCCTACACCAGTGAAGATCCTTGAATGTCTCTCTTTATCTCTATACCCATGAGGATCCTTGAATGAAGGATCAAGTAACTAAATCAATCAGTGGGATATGCCATATGCTACAGTAATATATTAACATCTAACAGCGGGTTTATATGGACCATCCAATGGAACTTACGAAGATAGCCCAAACTGCTAGCTGGTCACCCCACCAGGGGTTCATACTATAAACTTTTCAACATATAAAGGCAAATTTTATGAACAGACAAAGGATCTTGTTGAAATATAGACATCTAACTTAAAATCAATTAGTAATGAGTTGAGAGGACCATCTATATATAACCACAAATTCAGTCCTCACTTTTTCCAATGTGGGACTATTCCAACACTCTCCCTCACTTATGACTTCTTGTAAACTCAACAAATGTCTCTTTTAAACATAACTGGATGTGTGTAGACTTAGATCCATTTAGGTCTCTTTTGGTTCTGATACCATGTTGAAATATAGACATCCAACTTAAAACCAATTAGTAATAAATAGAGAGGTCAATTTCTATATAACCACTAGTCCAATCCTCACTTTTTCCAATATGAGACTATTCTAACAGATCTGAAACCATCTTATTAATAAAGATATGTTGCAAAAGGCTTCTTTTGGCTTTACTGTGTACTTATTTGGTTTGGATTGTATTAGAGAAAAAGACAATCATATATTGAATAATCCTAAAGATAATACAATATCCTATATATATAAGAGTATACATACTTGTCCTATGAGAAACCTCATAAACGAATAACACAAGGATTTATATAAGGATCCATCTACTCTAACACTCTCCCTAAAGTTGAAGTATATATATCTAGCATACCCAGCTTATCACATAAGGACTCAAAAATAGTAATGCCTAATCCTTTTGTAATAATATCAACTCATTGCTCAGAAGGAGTATAAGGAGTAGTGATATCCTTCTCGCAATAATGTCTCTTACATAATGGTAATTTACCTTAATGTGCTTGGTACGTTCAAAAGTTGAATTATTTGAAATAAAGATAGCAACTTGATTATCACAATACATTAACATAGATAACTGCACTATGAAGCTTCGCTCAGTCAATAGGGATCTAAGTCATATCAACTCACAAGCATCTGGCTTTCTTACTCCTTTATGTGACAAGATTGCCTCCAACATAAGCACAAAGCCTGATGTAGATTTCCTATCCTGATTATCCCTACATAATTGGAATCGAAGTATGCTTCAATATTCAGATGTCGATGCTTATGACAGACATACTAAGTCTTTTCCTAGAGTCTCTTTAATGTAGACAAGTAATCTCATTACTCTATTCCAGTGAACAATCCTCAACTCACGCATGAATTGACTAAGTAAACCAACTGCATATGATATGTTTGGACATGTAACTGTCAAATAAATAAGTTTACCAATCATCCTTTGATATCTTTCTACATCCACAATAAGCTCCAAAGTGTCATCCTAAAGATCTAGATTGAGACCTATCAATGTATCCTCTGATTTGTATCCCAACACATCTACTTCCTGAAGTAGGTCAAGGAAATACTTCCTCTATGATAATACCATCATTCCTTTTCCATAGACAAATTCAATTCCAAGGAAGTACCTTAATTTACCCATGTCTTTAGTAGCAAAATAGCTCTAGTATTCTTTGATCTCTGCAATGTCAATAGTATCACTGCCAACCAGAAGGATGTTACCAACATAAACAACAAGAATGACATTACCTCTATCGCTCTTTTTGAGAAAATAGAAAGATCTATTGCACAACGGTGAAAATCGACACCCATAACAATATAACTAAACTTATCAAATCAAACTCTAGAATTCTATTTGATGTCATAAATTGCATTTCTAAGTTTATACACCATATCTTCCTCATGAGCAACATACCCGAGAGATTACTCTATAATGACCTGCTCCTCTAAGTTTCCATAAAGAAAGGCATTTTTGACATCAAACTCATAAAGTTCTCAGGCATGACTGATAGAAAGAGATAAGAGAACTCTAATAGAATTGAAGCAAGCAATAGGAGTCTATGCATAGTCAACATCAAATATTTGTGTGAAGCCTTTAGCTAACAGTCATGCTTTGTATCTATTAATAGAGCCATCTGGTCTATGTTGAATAGCAAATACCCATCTTCAACAACTGTGGAATTATGAGGGCAAGAAACAAGCTCGCAAGTGTCCCGTGACTATAATGCCTGAGCTTCCTCGTCCATAGCAGTTTTCTAGTGCGAGATTTGTAAAACCTTTAAGTAATTGCTCGGAAGAGACACAGAAGAAACAAACAAAGCAAAGTGACGAAAATAAGGATGACGATGATCATAAGAAATAAAATGCGAAATAAGATGAGTAGTAACAGACCGCTTACTCCAACGAAGGACAATAGAAATGTCAAGGTCAATTGGCGATGAATCTATAAAAGTAAAAGTAGTATCAACTGGTAGTGAAGTTAATGGACTTTCCCGATGGCAACGAGTGTATATCTATAAAGGGCAAGGGCAAGAAACATAAGGAACAGGTGTAGTGTTATCAACCCACTTTAGGTTAACAAAAGGAAGAGGAACAGGTGCATGTGTATGCATAAAAGGTTTGAGTTGGCGAGAGTAGCTCTCTCGGACATGCATAAAAGGTTTTAAAAAGTGCACGCACATGGTTTTGCAAAGAAAAAAAAAGAAAAGAATGGTTTTAAAGGCATGATTTTGTGATTTTGTGATTTTGTGATTTTATGGCCTGTCGGGCAGTGGTAGACTGCCTGGTTTGGTATTACGACATCCGAGAGGGACAGTGCTTATGTGTTGGGCGTCGATGGATTGCCTTTTTTGTTTGTCGACATCCAGGTGTAATGCCAGTGCTTGGTTGTTCTCAACATAGGTTGTCAAGTTGTAAGTAGGATGCGTGCTCGGGTGTGCTTTGTTTTGTGTGTTTTTGGCAGGTACAGGATAGTAGTTGTTGGTTGCTAGTACATATAGGAAGAGTCACGCCACCACACATCAGGGATCAAGGTGAGTGTTAACTTAGTTTATTTCTGTTATTTATTAGTTTTATTTCCTGTTAAGAGTATTTAACCTTAGTTACATTATTAGTGTAATTGCTGGTTAATAATAAAGATAAAAATGATTAAAAATGAAAATTTATAGTTAAATTTTGTGATAGCGACTTGGGGGTCGTTACAAGATGTGTATCAACCCTTAACATTGGATATCACAAAACTGCATCAGTATCGTGAGAAGTTGGCCATTGCAGTATATCTATCAAGTCGGAACCCAAATCTCAACTCTCAGAGCTACGTCTACAGACTACCCTTGCAAAAGTCCTTTGGGTGTCCACAGTTGCGTCTCCTACAATGACAAAGCAGTCAACTATGACAGCTACTCGAGCTCAAGGTCGTGGTGGTTCCAAAGGAGGAAGTTGTGGTAGAGGTGATGTAGGCGAACGTCCACGATATTCACACTGCGGATAACTAGAGCACAAAGTAGAGAAATGTTGAGGTATTGTTGGCAAACCTCAAACAACACATGTCACCATAGAGACACAGACTATTGCAGCTACTAGTGAGAAGCAGACTTTCACAGTTTCACAGGATGACTATGAAAGACTTCAACAGCTAAAGGTCACAGATTCTGCTACCATGTTTACCCAAACTAGCTCCTTAGGTACTAATGCCTTCCATGCATCCAGGGACTCCTCCTATATTATTGATTCCAGTGCCTCCTCGTATATGTCAGATACACGAAATTTGTTAACCCAATTATCGAATATTCAATCTGTAGCAATTACCAATGGCCAAACGTGTCCTGTTTCAGGTGAAGGGAGGTGCAAGCCTCTTCACAGTTGTCACTTGAAAATGTCTTCTTTGTTCCTAATTTTCCTATAAACTTATTGTCCATTAGTACCATCACACAAAAAAATTGCAATGTTATGTCACCTTCTTTTCTTTTCATTGTACATTGCAGAATTTACAGACAAGGAGGAGGATTGGTTTGGACCATGAGCGAGAAAATAATGTGTACCTACTGATTCATGACGATATACCTCATGGATTAACGTCTGTAGCGTTTACTTCTGAGGAATCATCCTTGTGGCACTACCGATTAGGTCACCCTTCTCAATAAAAACTTCAACAAACCTTATCATGGTGTTCTGTATCACGTTTTGAGTGTGAGTCGAGTCAGTTGGGTAAGCACTACTGTGCTTCCTTTAAAACTTTACGTCTTGTGTCGAGTTCCACTGCGTTTGAGTTGGTTCATTATGATGTCCAAGGTCCTTCTAGAGTCTAATCTGTGTCAAATCATAGATATTATATAGTTTTTGTTGATAATTTTTCTAGACTATTTTGAGTGTATCTACTCAAAGATCGCAATCATATTTATGATGTACTTAGAACTTTTTTGGTTGAAATAAAAAATTATTTTAATGTTACACCTAAATTTTTGTACACTGACAATGCTCTTGAATTTGTTCAGTCAAGGATTACCTCATATTGTGCTTTTTTGGGTATCATATATCAGACCTCGTATCTCCACATCTCACAACAAAACAGAGTTGAAGAACGTAAGTATAGACACATCTTAGATGTCACCCATACTCTTATGATTTATATGTATGTTCTAAAACAGTTGTGGTCTGATGTGATACTTACAGTCACTTACCTCGTCAACAGAATGCCTTTTGCCCCTTTGAGAGGTGAAATACCTCTCTCCTCAAACCTAACTCCAATTTGTTTAGCTTGACTCCTAAAGTCTTTAGGTGTGTGACATTTATTCAAAACCTATCTCCTAATCTGGATAAGCTATCTCCAAGATCCATCAAGTGTGTCTATGTTGGGTGCTCTAGAACATAGAGAGGGTATCGATGTTTTCACCCTTCTACCCGTTGATACTTTGTATCTACAAATGTTACCTTTTTTGAGTCTGCTTCTTATTATGATAAATCTCTGTCATCTAGTGTGTCTGTTCCTCTTCCTTCTATTGTTGAGATGCAGAATGGAAATTCTCAAGGTGATTCTATTATGCAACAGGAAGTCACTCGTCCCTTATAGGTTTATCAGCGACGCCAACATGCCCTAGTGCCTCCCACCACTGAACTATCCTCCTCTGCAAATGCAAATCCGTCAATCAGTTCTTCAGATCTACCTATTGTCCTTCGAAAAGTTACTCACTCTTGCACTGTCTATCCTATTTCATACTTTATGTCTTATGACTCTCTTCACCCTCGGTTCTGTAGTTTTGCCTTGTCCATTTCCAAAAATCATCAAAAGACGCTATCCCTTCCTCACTAGAAGACTGCTATAGATGAAGAAATAGCTGCACTGACTAGTCGTGGTATATGGAAGTTAGCTACCTGCACTACTGAGACTACAGTAGTTACTTGCAAATGGGTATACTCCATCAAAATATAAAGCAAATGACAGCATTGATAGATACAAGGTAAGACTGGTGGTTTCCTGTTTTAGTCAAACATCTGGCATAGATTATGATAAAACTTTTTCCCCAATCGCCCGTCTCAATTCCATTAGGACCATTCTACCTTTAGTTATCAACCACTCTTGGGAGGTGTACCAGTTGGATGTCAAGAACGCCTTCCTATATGATGATCTGGTTAAGTTTGTTATGATGGAGCAACCTCTAGGGTATGTTACTCAGGTGGAGGATCAAGTGTGTAGATTTAAAAAGGTAATCTATGGCCTTAAACAAAGTCCCACGGTTTAAGAAGTTCAATCTGATAGTTTTTGCTTGTGGCTTTCAAAGATGTGTTGTGGACCATTCGATTTTCTACAAACAGACTACTGATGGCTATGTTATTCTAACAGTATATGTGGACGACATACTAGTAACTGGCAGTGATGTGCAGTAGGAATGGGCACACAAACCGTCCAAACCGGTTAATCGAACCAAATCAAACCATTTTTAATGGTTCGGTTCAGTTTTTCAAATTCAGCAGTTTGGTTTGGTTTGGAATATCTACAAACCAAACCATATGGTTCAGTTTGTGGTTTCAAGGACGGTTTAACCAAATCAAACCAAACCGAACCTAATATAAACTATATATATTAATATGTATATTAAATATTTAAAAGAATATAATTATGTATCTTTTAGAACCATTGCTCGAATCATAGTCAATCTTATGTATCTTTTACCAAACTGTTTTATATTTGATTCTTGCAGTCAATAAGCTTTACTATTGTAATTCTATCATAACATGATACATGAAAATTTCATATTACTAGGAATCGTGATTTCTATTTAAATTTCGTAGTATTAGATGTGGTTATTGTCATTTTATCTCATATCTAGTTATATTCTTTCATTTTAGACAATCAACATTTCATATTTTTTTCTAAATGTTTTATCAAATGGCTAAACCACAAACCGAACCGAACCAAACTGATTTTGAATGGTTCGGTTTGGTTCGGTTTCAATAAATAAAATGGTTCGGTTCGGTTTGAAAATTATTCAAACCGAATTATAAGATTTGATTTGTGATTTTGTCTCAAATCGAACCGAACCCACCCCTAATGTGCAGGGCATTGCATAAATGAAAAAACATCTTCACACTCACTTTGTGATAAAAGACATGGGAAAGCCTTGATATTTCCTTAGGATTGAGTTTGCTTATACAAATGACTAGATGACACTATCACAAACGAAGTATATTCTACATCTCCTACAAGAGACTGACCTTCTGGAGTGTAAATCAAAGAGTACTCCTATCAAGCAGACACCAGCATTCTAGGACAGTAACTTAGACTTGTTGGAGGATCATGGTCAGTTCAGGCGATTGATAGGGAAACTCATTTATCTGACAGTGACTCAGCCTGATATTTTATATGTAGTCAGTCTTTTGAGTCAGTTTATGCATAAGTCGAGGAAAGTATGCGATTGGAGCCCTTCGTATTCTATCATATGTGAAAGGAACTCCAAGGAAACACCTAGTCTACTGAAAAAATGGTCACACCAGGATAGTTGCTTATTCAGACTCAAGATATGTAGGAGACAGAGAGCATAGAAAATCTCAATCAGATTTCTGTACCTATGTGAGAGACAATCTTATCACTTGACGAAGTAAAAGGTAAAATCTGGTGTCGAGGTCTAATGTAAAGGCTGAGTATCGATCCATGGCACAGACAGCATGTAAGATGATTTGGGTCAAATCTCTCTTAGAGTAATTTGATTTTAGTGTCGAGATTCCTAGGTCTATGTGGTGTGATAATCAATCAACTATCTTCATTGCAAACAATCCCATATTCCATGAGCGAACCAAGTACATCGAGGTTAACTACTACTTTGTGAAAAATATGATCATGAGAGAAGTTATTTTCATTCCTTACACTTAATCTTCAGAGTAATTAACAGACATATTCACAAACGAGCTTAGTGTTAAGATGTTCAAATCCTTATGTGACAAGCTAGGCATAGTTGATATATATGCTCTAACTTGAAGGAAAGTGTTAGAGTTACTTATGTGTATGTTATGTCTTTTCAGTTATACGAGTTCTTAGATATCCATTTAGATTAGGATATCTAACCTCCCTATATATATGTAACAACACGCCATCAATAGAAGATCTCTCTTTTTTTCTCTCTACTCTCTTTCTTCACATAAGATAAGACAAGTAGTTATTTATCTAATCTGAAATATCAATGCACTATCAATCCTACAACTAATGATGGCTAAGATCCCTGCCAGTTCAGATAATTTCTCCATGTTAAAATGGCATGAAGATACGTTACGTTTTGGTCTGCTTGTAGTAATCTCAGTTGGACAAACATGCAGGCAGTTACAAACAATGAATATTTTCAGAGAGCTCACCCTATAAATTTGATAACTTTCCCACTGTCGTCACTGATAGGTGTGATGGTAAGAAGGTTCCAGAAAAGGGTGCCATCTTTCTTGTAATTTAAAAGCCTGCCACAGTAGCTTTTTCCAGTTCTAACGGCTTCTCTTATTTTTTCAACTTCCATCTGATCTGTATCTGGTCCCTGAAGAAAGCGGCTGCAGCATAAAAGCAAAATCTGAATTCTAACACAGAACATCAATTACAAGTAACTCATGGTGCTGAAGCCTGAAGAATGGCCTCAGCAGTCAGCATGATGGATTGATGTAACCTTAGCAGGAATAAAATTATGTGGAAACTATCATTTGCATTTTCAAGCAGCAGTGGTTGCAAAAATTGTATCTGAAGTTGCCCAAAGAAAATTAGGTAAAGCTGGACACATAAGAATCCACTATTTTCTATCAAATAGAAAATTGGTGTTTCCTTAAAGTTAAACCATGTCTAATATGTGCTCTGAATCAAAGAAAACGTATCAAGTAGTAGGCATCTCCAGTGAATATAACAATAGGACTTGATTACTGATGTATATTCTGTATCTAGATTGTATATATCAAAGAAAGTACCCAGTTCGTAGGATTCAACAAGAAATGGCACGTACCAGTTTTTCCCAATAACTTCCTTGGAGGGATAGCCAGTCATACTGAAAAAGCCAGAGCTGGCATACATAATAGGGCAATCGGGCCTTGTAGCATCTGAAATAACGAAAGTTTGTTGCAGGGTAGACAATGCACCTTTTACCTCTTCAGAGATATGAGGAACATTTGATTCTGATTCTGAGCTTGGGGCATCTGATGTCTTAATTGACTTCACAGATCTTTCCCTTGATTTACTTTCTTCCCCAGATGACCTTACACCAACAATTACACTACTACCTTCCCCACTTTCTGATTTTACAACATGGCCCCACTCCACTGCCCTTGCAGCTATGTCAACATCTGCATGGACCTGGTTCTCCTTTCCAGCTTCAATCAGCTTCTCTGGTCTGTTTTCATTGCTGAGCCCTACTGAGTCATGGTTCCCTACTGCCTGAAGTTTCCCTGAATTGCTTGAAAATGCCATCCACTTTTCAACAGGTTCACTACCTGAGCTGCCTATACTGATCCTCGGTAGGAGATTTGGACAACCTTGATATCATTCTTCAGTTAAAAAGGGGCAAAGCAACTAACAAACTCATAATTTTCTTAACCTTCTCATAATTTGCACGGTTAGCTGAAACACTGAGATGGTCATAAGTACTGAGAAGCAGTTTTAGTCTGACCTATGGCTTTTTCTTTAAATTTTGTGTTGTCATACTGCAGTGCAAAAGAAAAGGCAGCATAAAAAACATACTCAATGAAACCATAATCCTTCAGCAAATATCTATACATCCAACAAGTAAAAACACATATAGCATCAATCAATTTGTAAACTAGGGGTTGCATTAGCCTGTCTCAGATTTTTAAACTTTAAAAAAAAGATCTATACTACCACGTGAAGTGTTTTATCATCAGAACTATACTACCATAGCCCAAACTATTTCATGTCAACCTTTTTCAGTAAGAGCAAGTAGAGAACAAAACAGATACTATGACTTACTGAAACGTTATCCTAGTTCAAACGAAAAATGCAATCCAAAAACACCAGGTACGCTAAGGAACCACATCTATGATGAGCCAACCATCGTATCATTTAGGTAATTACAATCACACGGATGTCCCAAAAAAATCAGTAAGTTCCAATCTCAAAAACCAGCACAAGCACTAAACCACAATGCAGAACAAACACAACACATACTTTCCAAAAGAAAACTCCTTTTATCCAATTCAAACCTACCACACACACACACAAAACCTCTTGAAAGCACTGGAAGAAGCACACAGAGACTTCCATCAATCACTCACATTTAGATAAGCTACCTTCCAAATAGAGCTCTAGTACCAGAATCCTCCAATCCACTTTGCCTGCCCAAAACTCGGAAAAAGAAAGAAAAACATCGACAACAGCACCAGCGCCAAAAGCAGAAGCAAGACAGCTCAAAGCTACCCTCGAGGAATAAATAGGAGGCCCAAAAACGTGCCAACAGAGCCCGGAAACACGTCATCAACTACCTGCGCTCTCCGTTGCTCCATGTAGTCACTCCCCACACATTATCCTCCCAGAGACTAATGGGAGGAAAAGGTGGGCGCCACAGAGAACGGGGGAAGAGTGTTGCTGTGGCTTGGGAGTGGTGGAGGCGGCGGCCACGAGTGGTGGAATGGAGAGGGGAGAGGGAGGAGGGGGGTGGGGAGGCGTGGGTGGCTTTCGGCCACCACCTGTAGATCGCCATCGCTTTCGATTGTTTGGGCTTCTGTCTTGTGTCAAGGGAGTTCAGACGGGGAGGATTAGTAAGTCGAAGACGGTTCGCTTTCCCGCGGTCGGAGGGAGACGCTTGAATGGGGGGAAGAGTGCGGCTTGGGGATTTATCAGTCAGAGGAGGTTTTGACTTTTGATGCGCGAATTGGTGTGGACTCAGCATGCACCCCTTTTTTTTTCCCCCCTTTTTTAAATATTGCGGAAATTTTCGTTCCATTGAGGTTGACAACCAAGACAGATAAAATTTGAGGATGATGCATTAAGTTCGTATGTTATATTACCATGTAAATAAAAGATAAAAAATTCAATCTACAACCCGAAGGATTTGCCCGTTGAGGACTGAATTGAATGAGTTTCCCTTTTTTTTATGTAATGACATGGTGGAGGAGTTTCTTACCATTTTATTTTTTTGGTTTGAACGTTACTAAGGGAACATGTGTTAACGACAACTCTCAACCATCACCAATTCCCTTTATATCAAGAGCTAAAAGTTCAAATAAATGCAAATGATGTGGAGTGTTCTTCTAAATTAAATGTAGCTCTATTTATTATAGTTAAAGAAGAAAGTTTGGAAACTGATAGCTAAAATAACTACCCTCACCTTGGAAATTACGCTCAACTTCAGTTAACAAACGCATCCTAAATGGGTAATGATTTTGACTTATCAGTAATCAATACAACTTTAGTAGCACTTTGGAGTCAAGATTTAACTTCGGTGAAAACTTTGTTCTTTTGGTTATGATACATGAGGGAGTAGTCAATACAACTTTAACATTTGTAATGTCTGTAGTCACTTAGTTTATTAGTAAAGTCTCTTTGTAGTTGTACGAGAGATTGAAAATTTGACTTTCACAGATATCATATATATTACATCACTTGGTGGTGGTTTCTCATAATCAAGTATTTTAATATAATATATATTAATAATCGTTTACAAAAACTTTAACATTTATAATTGATGATTTTTTTTTCCTCTTAAATGGGTAATGATTTTGACTTGTCAATAGTCAATGCAACCTTCGTAGCGCTTTGGGGTTAGGATTTGACTAGAATTGACCATTGGTCTTGTCATTGTTACTCAAATCTTGGTTCGTTTGGTTATGATAAATGAGAGAGTAATTGATACAACTTTAAATTTTGTAATTGATGATTGTTTCTTTCTCTTGAGAGGCTGTAATTCATGTGATGTTCTCTTTTGTCAACTTTGCATGTGTAAAAATACCATCTTTTAGCGTAATTTCATAGCTATTTGTGCTTTTACTGTTGATTAAAGAATTTAATGTTTAACCATTAAAATAAACTAATTCACTAGAGAGATTTAGATGAATAAGTTATGGATGGTCATATTGTTGTGAAAATTTAACCACACGTTTAGCATGTAATGATGACTCAATCCAAAGAGTTGACAAGTAAGGATATGTAAGAAGACCTATTCTTGAAAAATTTAACCAAATACTTCATTTTATTTTAGATTATTTTAATATGTCAGTTACTCATTTATACGTAAAAAAATTTCAAAAACGTTAATTTCAAAAAGATAGTGGTACACTAGTTTTTTTCAAAAAATATATATTGAAATAATTAATTTTCCCATAAACACTACTAAACGCAACTTAAAAGTAAAGTGAAAAAAATAAGGAGTATCTACAGCCAACTTGTAGGCATGACACGTCTATAGCAAAACTAGGCTGCAACAAATAACCGACAACATCGTGAAAATTTGACTTATTGAAAAACTAGTAGATTGTTCTTCCTCCTTTGTAAGTCTGTGAAATCAAATGAATTTTTTGTGAACTAGAAAAACATAGCATGTGAACTCAAAATTTGAGACTAAGGTGAAAATAGGTTGTATGTGAGATATATTTTATGAGCATAGTACCATGTGAACTCAAAACATTCTTCTCTGGTTCTGCATTGGTCTCTCTTAATTTGTTTTCTGGCATTGTAGAGAGTAGGGACATCTCATCCTAAATCTTATGACATTTATGGCCTTGTGTGGTTGTAAAATTTTTCTTTAACCATAAATTAAACTTTAGCGCCTAATATCAGTGCCGATGGGAGTAGTATGCTATTCCCTGTCTTTGTTCTATGATATAAAACATTGAAGAGGCACTAATTATTACATGATCAAGTAATTAATGGTTAACTTCCAAGCCGCGAATGATTGTTCAAAGAGCAAATTCAGTCACTTGGAGGCAGCATTGAAAACCTACATTTCCTTTCTTATTGCCTATACATCTCTATTACATTAATGATGTAATTTGTCAAAAAGCTTTAAGGGAACATCTTGTTGAAGTATTTTTTAGTTTCGTTGCACAAACAATAAACTCAGATTTACTCAATTTCCCTATTATGAGTCAATTAATTTTAGGCTAGATCCTCTCGTAAATACAACTATTATACCTTGTTAAGATTTGCAAATGTAATAGTTACAAGCATCAAAAGCGACGAGTATACGGATCAAAATACATTCCGATGAGAATTGAAGAGAAAGTAGTTATATATAATCATACTATTATTATATTCTTTGTAAAGGATTTTTTTCCCCTTCTTTTATGTTATTTGATGTTGGAATAGTTTAGATACTTGGAAAGCAACGACATTGATTTTAACTTTACCTTAAATTGCCATCCAAACATTGGAAACAACTTCCTTTTTTCCTCTCTATATCTTTTATTTTATGCTATTTGGTAATAAAGATGACATTCATGGTATTTAGTATTGCTATTTCTTGTTTGTTTTAATTTACAGTAATTACATAAGTGTGCCTCCTTTTTCAATTTACAATACTTTACATTTGTACCCTAAGCTTTTTTTTTGTTGCACTTCGTTTGAAACTTATGTCATACATTTTTTATGTATTGCAGTAGGGGTTACATTTGTATTGTTGTAGTCTCTCTTGATGGCAAGTCGCAACTAAAGTGTTCAACTAAAGCCAAATATTGACCATTGTATCATAGATGAGATCATAATAGACACATTCTATGATATGGTTAAATTGTACGAGATCATCTACCTTAAAACATTGTCCATAAAGAAGGATTTACAGGTGAAGAGGTTGTAAGAAATATAATAACAGATCATTGGATGATTACATTTGACAGTTGTAGGGTGCTTCCTACTACATTTGTCAATCTGTGTGCCATATTCCGTGAGAGGGATTTGCTTGTAGATAGTCAGTGGATATTTGTGGAAGAACATGTAAAGATTTTTTTCCAAACTCTCGATCATAACCATAAAAATAAGATATGCAACAAAACCTACAACACTCTGATTAGATTATCAATAAATACTTTAATAGAGTTCTAAAGATAATTATTGAGTGGGCTCCTGATATTATATGTCCTAATTAAGAAAGTCTTACTTTCATTCCAAAGCATATCATAGAATATACCAATGGAAAATCCTATCTATTCTTTAAGAATACAGTTGAAGCACTAGACAATACACATGTTATGTGTGTTGTATCCAAGAAGGATGAATTGGCTTATAGGTGTGGAAGAAATCCAAAACACACTACACAAAATATGTTAGTTATTTGTGACTTCAACATGAAGTTCACATTATTTTTGCCGATTGGGAGGGAACAACACATGACTACAACGTTCTAAATTATGCACTTACAGATCCCAGTGACGAGTTTCCACATTCTCTCGGAGGTTAGAAAATCAATTTATTGACACAATTTGTTATAAGAACTTGCAATTCATATATGTAATACAAAAATACTAACAACAATATTATTAAAATTTACAAATAAGTACTACCTTGTTGATGTTAGGTATTTAAACAAAAAAGGTTATGTGGCACCATATCGTACAACACGTTATCATGTCACACAATTCCACACATCCCAACCACGTGGGAAGGAAGAACACTCTAATCAAATGTACTCCTCCTTAAGGAATGTTATTAATGGTCCTTTGGTGTTTTGAAAAAGCGTTGGAACATTCTAAACTTCATGTCATCATATATAGTTATAAAAAATAAATAAAGATTGTTATTACATGTGTACCTCTCCACAACTTCATAATTGAACAACAAGTAGTAAATAAAGTACTCGAGGAAGCTTTTGTGGATGAAGACATTACTCCAGAGGAGGACATCAATGACAATAATGTTGAACCAACTGCCTTAGATGAAATAGGGATGGATGATTATTGTGATGCTATTTGAGATCTAATCGCAGATGCACAAGGACTAGTGTGAACATGATGTTTTATAACAACTTCCAACCTGCAATCTTTTCAGTTTTTATCAGAAAACATACTTGACTTTCAATTTTTTCAGTTTGTGTTATTTTCAGTTTGTTGACATTGGTTAAGATATTGTACCAATAACCAATTCAACTCAACAAGTTTAGTAAAATTTGGTTCTTGGTTTTATTCTCCATTAAGTATATTTTGGGTGCTTGATTAGCTAATGACAAAATGTCTTGCCAATCTAGAACTTCCTAAGTAAAAAATACTTTATAATGTAGAAGCTACTTCTTACTTCTTAATATGAACTAAGCTATCTATGTTACTAGTACCATACATTCATCTTATTACTACCATCTTATGCTTTGGAGTTTTACTTAATAGGAACGATGTTATCTAGTACTAATTTTGTTTTCAAATGAATTGTTAAGATCTTCGAAAGTGATTGGACATTTACTTGCGTTACGTGTGGGAGACTATTTCTACAATGCAATGTTGGATGCCTGTCTTCATACAAAATGCGTATTGCAGATATCAATTAAATAAGTAGTGGTTACAAATTTTCGCACATGTTAAAAGTCATTAAATACATTTCTAAATACAGAATGTCTTCGAAAAAAACTTGCTTGGTGGTTCTAATTTACAGGGATTTCCTATTGATGGATATGCCAGATAGCATATAAGTGCTACATTTGATGTACAAAATGGTCAATTACAAGTCTATTGTATATTGAAATCCATTCATTTGCATATCATCATTACAAATCCAGTTGATATCTACTTTAAGAAAACCTAAACCAACAAACAATGTAATGTCTTCTGTCCAACAAGGTTATGGATGTTTGGGGTTTGAGAAATAAACATAATTTTACCTACTATATGATCAAATTTTGTTTGTTGATTAATTATCATATTAGACTAATTAAGTATGATGCATATCCATTGGTGTTTCTTTATACTAGCTTATTTCACAAACTACAGTTCATCACTACTCTACTTGAATCCAGAAATTCTGTTCTGTTAGTACTAAGAGTAAGAGTAGTAAGTAAAAGTCATCTTTTTGATTCAACTGTAGAATTATTTTGTGAATCTGCAACCTAGGAGTGGATTATCCATGCACACCCTTTTTCATGTTAGCTTTGGTTAAATCACTTTATCATTTTCTGTTATTGATTTTCCATAATTAAAACTTCATTTCTAATTTTTGAGTTATTGTTATTATAGCTTTCAATGTTCCTACTTAATATTTGTTTTATAAGTTAACCATTGAATTATTTAACCTTTCATAGTTTCATGTGTTCACGTAGTCTTTCGATTTTTTTTTGTCCTATGGATTTGTCTCTGTTCTTCTTCAGCATCGTCAATTTCTTCAAAAGAACTGCGTGAAATAGTGTGAAAAGGTACTCATCTTACACTGGCACTGGCATACAAAAATTTAGATTTTTACTTTATGATGATGCAAGACAAGACTATAAACTAGGTCCTTCCTTTACCTCGATTGTGCTGAGTTGTGTTCTAGTTAGGTTTGAAATTTCACCGATACGTGTCTTATTTTCAATTTACCGACATAACTTTGATACGATACCAACATGAGAACTTTTAAACAAATGTGATTTTTTTTAATTGTGTTTCCACCGATACGATACCAACAAATCGATATTTTACCAACATGTATCTGTTTTACTTTATGATGATGCAAGATAAGACTATAGACTAGGTCCTTCGTTTACCTCGATTGTGCTGAGTTGTGTTCTAGCTAGGTTTGATTTTTTTCCCCCCACCACCACTCCCAACAGGATCAACTACCATGAAAGACTGGAATATGAGCACAGATCCAGTCTGATCTACTGCTCTTGTTGCTGAATGCTCAGTAAAATGGCAGCAAATTAGCTTTTTTCATGACACATTTCCCATGCATTTCCTTTGGTCCACACTAGAGAGGAAAACGACTTTGATTTGGAGAAGATTTGATGAAAGTGTAAAATACTTTTGTCCAAATAGTACTCTCAATTTTTGTAGATGTGAGGCCAACTTGTTCACATGGGTTTTTTGGATGCATCAGACACATTCTGTGGGTTGCTTATTTTGTGTGTGATCATTTTTTGGGATGCAAACAGTCAAGGAGATGTAAACCTAGAGTTTTTTTTTACTATAGCTCGTTCATTGGCTGATTAGTAAAACCTACTTGTGAAAGCAGCACCATTGGCAATCTTGCAACTGATATGATTGTTTGTGATTCATGATTTTACTATATGCTTGTCTTTATTATCAACTAAATACCTTATTCAAACCCTTGTTTTTACCGTGGTAGTGTGATCCATGCTTGATTTATTTCAGGATTTGGAAAACAAATGAATGGCAACATGGAGCTTGTGCACAAGTTAAGCTCATCAAGTGACCAAA
>JAMKQA010013255.1:0-11106 GCA_024699735.1 Posidonia australis
CAAATAGGCTTGAAATGGTGTAATGGGCCCAAATGGGCTCAATCAGGATTTAGTGGGCCTAAGTGGGCCTTCATGGGCCCAAATGGGTTTCCATGAATTAAATGGCCTAATGAGGGTTTGTGGGCCCAAATGGGCTCAACCAGGGTTCAAGCTCAGCCACCAGATCTTCATCCTACAAAATTGGAAATTTGGGGTGTCTACAGCGGGAGAAGAGCCCGTGAGCATCCGCAGGACGACGACCTGTGACTGTGTTAGAGGTTATGCACGTCGCGGCTGTGTGCTGGACATGCACATGTTGATCAGGAAATTTAGGCCCTGTGACAAAGGCGCTGATGAGACGTGCATGCCACATGTGCGTATCCACCAGGGAATTTGGTCCGTCAAACTGAGGCATTGATGGGAAAAGTGAGCAACTTGCACGTGTCCATCAAGGATTTACACCTTCATTTGAGCTACGTTGTCGAGGCACACGTGTCAACCGAGCCACTGCTGTTCTGAGAGCATGCCTAACTGGCGCAAAGGTATCAAAGACTAGCTACATACACAAAAACACAAAAGCCAAACAACAAGAAGCAAGAAATTTAAAAAGCATTCATCTGTCACTTAAAAAGCATTCAAGATTATAGAATCCAGGCTTATAATAAAAAGGTTTAAAGATACAAAACTCAAAGTTACAGTTATTTAATAGATCAATCCCAAGCCTCATCTTCACTCTCATCTGGTTCCCGCCCTTGAGAAGCACAAGCAGAGCGACACTCGCCTTTGCGTTGAAGCTGCCTTGCTGTCACAGTTGAGGCCGTTCGAGCACGGGAGGGTCAGAGGTGGAAACGCCCATCAAGTCCTCTACAACAGAGGTATCCTCCTTAAGGTCGGGGTCAGCCTCATCGCCGTTGCTCTCAAGGACGACGTCCTCCAGTCGGTATCCCTGTGGTAAAAGAGTCAGACACGTATACAGAATGCAGTAAACACAAAGTAAGGAAAGTGCTCTCCTCCCCACTGGCTTCTTGTCGGGCCTGTCACAGATAAAGAAGACATAGTCAGAACAATCAAATTTGAGCAGTTGAAGATTAAGGCAGAGGGAAGGATTCATTACCTTGGCCCACCGCATCCGAGCATAGAAGTCGTTCAGCCTACCCTTGAACCGCTGAAATATAGGCAACTATGTCAAAACAGCTAGAATCATAAGATCAATTTGTGCCACAAGCAATGAACAGAGATTTACCTCAGCCCAGTTCTCCGAGAACCACATATCCCGCTGTTATTCCCGGAGGTTCTCCTCGAATAGGTACAGCTTGCAGACCCGCTCGTACCACTCCTGGTATTCATCGTAGCTGGCAGGACGAAGGATGTACTGGCTTCGATCAACCATGATCTCCGCCGCAATGGAGCAAGCTCGCACATTGGTGGTGACCCGGGGTACCATCTCAGTAGGAGGTGGGAGCAGAATACCAAACTCTGGAGTAAATTGATGGCAAACCTGGCCGAGCAAGTAGAATGCAGATTTCTTGAAGTAGAAGAACTTCATTTGCTTCCGGTAGTAGGTCCGAGTGGAGTTCAGAGGCTCCTAGTCCAGCCCAGTGTACTGCTCAAATGACCTCAGCTTGACCTATACAAGGCAAAAGCAGAACACAAGTTAGTCCAGCAGAATATCAGAAAGCATAGAAAGCGGTAAACAAAGGCATGATTTGCGAACTTACATCATGGATGGACAACAGGTCCAAAAGGTTGCGGTATGATTTGTAGCAGTATACCTCGACTGCAGTGCGGTGGTCCGACTCACACCACTATGGAGGGAGTGGGAGAAGCCTAGGGTAGAGGTGGAAGAAATAGTGCCCCCGTATACAATGCTCCATCCACCAATACAGAAGATACAGAAGAACAGGTCAGGACATAATCATACTACTAAACTGAAGAAGACAAGACAAGGGATTACCGTCAACAGCAGATAAAGCCCTACGTGGGACCTTTGGTTGCTCTTCACAACACTGTCCAGGCCGTAGATCATATAGGTATATCTGGCCCCTCCCTAGTCATACCGATCCAAATGGTCTAGGTCGGCGAGATAAATCAACCAGTCCGTCGAAACGCAATACCTAGAAGTGTAGCAGAACATGAGCGGCATCAGCTCCATCAGGAAGTGGCGTAGCACAAACTCTGCCTCCCTCGCCCTGTGCTGGATCCAGCCAGTACAGGTTCCACTCTCTGATCCAACTATAGCGAAGCTAGTGAGTAGACCGGGTTAGTGTTGGACACTCACGGCCCAGGAGCTCGGTGACCTCGGTGAAGCCCAAGGTAGCCTTGCCAACTATAGGCTCCTTCCCGAAGCAGAAGCCCGTCAATAATGCCCAGTGCTCCGGTAGAATCGTTATCTTGCCGAAGTGAAGGTGGAAGGTGTGTGTCTCATGCCGCCATCGCTCTGCAAGCACCCGGAAGAAGTCGTAATGCCCGTGAACGGCCTGGAAGCACAGAAGACTCCCGAACGGAGTGCGGTGCAACAAGAACTCCTTTTGAAAGCCGGGGAGGCACTCAAAGTGCTCCAGCATTGGTGTCCAGAGACACCGCATCACTCGCCCGGTGTCGTCGACCTGAGAGGCAAAAAGAGGCAAAGTCAAAGATCAGTTAAACCATGTGAATTTGTGGAGAACAAAATATTGCTTACCTCAAAGCCGTCGCGGTTGCTGATATGGTTCTCAACTAGCAACCGGCCCCCGAAGTTGCCGGATTCCTACCAAAAGAGGTTCAGTTCAACAAAAAACATGCATAAAGGAAGGACCAGAGTAGGTGGAGTTTTGGGATTTCTTACATCTTCAGGGATGTTGGGCATCACCTCCTCTGATGCTCGGGAGCTAGAAGCGTCCTCGGATCACGAATTGGACCCGCGACCTCAAGCCTACGAGCTAGAAGGTGCCCGAAATTGTGAGTGTAATGCCTCGATCCCGAGCATGCTACTAAATCACAATATCAAAAGCAAAATTACACTAATTGCAGTGAAATTAAATAACTGCAACTAAGGCTCACCTTCAGGATCTCAATGTGCGATTAGAAGCTCTGACTCTTGCACCGAACTGCACCTGAAAATAAACAAGCACACGTGAGTGACATCTAAGTCACCCAGTATGCGCCCCAAACACACAAAACCATAGAAACCTCTGGAAAACTATAAAACTCAGCTTTTTATTTTTCAAAGTTCGGTTTTCACTTGAAAATCCTCTTTTTCTTTTAAAATATCATTCCCTTTTCTCTTGTTTGAAATCACTTGGGAATTTAATCCCAATTCATACTCTTTTCAAAAGCCATGTTTCTTTTCTTTTCAAAACGTTTGGAAATTTATTCCAAATCACATTCTCTTTTAGAAACACCTTTGCATTTTCTTTTAAAACCTTTGGAATTCATTTTCCAAAACATGTCCTTTTCAATACTTGGGATTTCTTCCCAAAATCACACTTTCAAATTCACATTTCTGACTAGATCTAGCCTAAAACACAATGCCTCTCAGACTCAAAACAAAATCATAAATACTGGGTAGTAACTGGTTAAAACATCATCATTATTTCATCTCAAGATTTTAGGACCATTCATAAGTCTAATCTTGGTCAAGCCACATTATTTTCATTTTGCATTTCCACTTTTCTTTATTGATGTTACCTTGATTAGGGGTAACCAGGCACACAAGCAGTAAGCAAGGACATCATTTGCCCTACCTCCCTGCACTGTCGTGGTGAAATTCCTCGTGCATGATGCCACCGCCCCAGCCAACCGGCCTTAATTTCTTTTTCATATATGCACGGGAATACGTCTTTGTCTGACGCCCCATCGGTGACCCAAACAACTAGGTACAATGACCTAGGCTCAGCCTACATCATCAGTGACCCGAACAACTAGGTTCAATAACCTAGGCTCAACCTACACCGTCACGATCATGGTGACCCAAACAACTAGGTATCACGACCCAGGCTCAGCCTACATCGTCTCAAGCTCAGCAACCACAGTCGTGTCTGGCAACTAGTTTCATTGTAGCCTCATACTCCCACCACGTTGTCGACACCAACCCCCGTGGTTCCTTAACACATTATTAGTGTTTTATTTTCAAAACTCTTTAAGCTTTTCTTTTCAAAACCATTTCCATTTCATTCTTTTCGTTGCAGGACTCTGTCTCCATGCAACACCTGACCCTCCACCGGGGTCCCAACTCAAATCATGAAAACCATGCTTAATATCATAAATTGGGTCTCATGTCCAGAAACCACACAAAATCAACCTTTTTGTTCATTTCTACGGTCTAAAACCCAAATCTATTTATTTGGGTTCCACATTCCTCCATGTCATTACGTGGGGAAAATAGCATTTACATATGCTAAATGTCCATTTAAAACCTTTCATTTCCATTTTATAATCACATTGTAAAATTCAGGGCCATGGCAAAATCGACAGACCGAATTTCAAGTTCGGTTACCGAAAGCCCCTAGTTTGGTACACCGAATATTTTACCGAATATTTTCGGTATACCGAAAACCCTTGACTCGGTCGACCAGATGATTTCGGCTTGTCGAAACCAGGTATGCTGGCTTAATCTGACAGAGATTCAGTATGCCGAATTCAGTATGCCGAAACCAAGGCACCTCCCCTGTTCCGGACGGCAGAAATCGCCCAAGGTGGGAGTCTAAATCGGACCCCTCAAACACACATCAAAATTTTCCAATAAATCATGGGCGTAAACCCTTGAGTCTACATCAAAACCCCTCAATCCATTCATGATTCCACTAACCATACAAGGAGATATAAATTCTCATGGGTGTAAACCTTAAAACACTTAAGGCATTTCTCTACCAAAAACCCACGAAATTCATACAACCTAGCATAATTTCTACACATTCACATCGTTAATCACATTTCCATCATTCCAACTATTTTTCTACAATTTTACATGCATTTATCTCGATTTTTCATGCGTTAGGCATATCCAACTGAAAGCATGGAAACGAGGTAGGAACGGGGTCGCGTACCTTAGATGGCCCTCCGATGATCCTCCTCGTGCCCCGACAAAGCCTCCTCCACCAGCGACCTACCCCAACCAGCTCCTCCTCAATCGCGCGCCGCTTGCTCTCTCTCTCGTCCTCCTTTCCTTTCTCCCTCTCTTTATCTCTGCCTCCTCTCGTATGGCGCCGGCCATCCATCCCGTCGGAGGAGACAGGGAGGCACGGGCCTCCATCACTAGTGGCACGGGTGTGGAAGAAGAAGACGGGGAAGGGGTGGAAGGGTATGGCTCGTGAGAGAGAGAGAAAAAGGAAGGAGAAAAAGAAGGAAAGAAAAGGAAGAAAAGAGGGCATGCAAATCGAGGCGACTGTGCATCCTCAAATCGAACTCCACATTGGTCCAAAATCACAAGCAAGTGCACAGAAAGCCAACCACAAGCTCACACATCCAAGAAACAACAGATTATCCATTAATAAACCATTTATATAACATTACAATTAATTACATGGTTTACAATTAAAAATGGATAATCAGGTCCAGATGTCATAGTGAGCTAGACCTGTGACCCCGGGCCCATGAGCTGGAGGCTACCCCGTTTGCCTGGGTCACCTTCACCTCGAAATCAGAGTCAGACTACATGAAACAAAGATCAGTCCAAGGCAAGAATACCAGAATATGAAGGGCATTATTTAGAGACGTAGGGTAAAAGCATGGTATGATATTACTCCAGTAAACATTGTGGCATGAAACATCACTTGCTCAAGGAAAATCGAGGTACTATGTAAGTTAAGTCACTACATGGCTCAAAACAAACAGTGGCATTTCACAAGTGTGGTGGCAAGCATGTGTGGTACAAGCAATGTTATTCGAACAAGTAAAATGATTTTTCTTTTTCATGCAAGCAAGTTAACATTTTTACAGTGTTACATAAGCAAAGTTTTGGTGGCATTGTTCAAGCAAATAATGGCATTCTTACAATGTTATTTGAGTGATACGATGGCCTATATTTCAAGCAAGAAAAGGAAGCCCGACTGCGGGGAGTGCGTTGTTGGCCTGGGACGCCGGCACGACCGCTGTCTAGCGATCAGCCCACGAGCCAACCACCTATCATCCCTCCGACGGAGCCCCACGCACAGTCACCACTCCCACGCGGCACCACCGACAGACCTCATCGCTAGCGACAGTGGTGAGTGAGGCCCCCATACCCGCGAAAGAAGGAAAATATAAAACAACAGAGGGGAGGGAGTTACCATGACGCCGCCACCGCTCCAAAACTCCTCGCACAGCCGAGACCACCCTGTCGGAACCGATTCTCCTTGCACTTGGGAGGCACTACTGGAATTCGTCGTTGTGCCTGAGCCTCACGCCTATCGTGCTCGAGCCCTACGAGCAGCTGCAAATCCCGCACTGCTACGTCGTTCCACGCCCTAACCGCCGCTCGTTGTTGGGGATGAGAAAGCGTCAGATGAGAGAGCGTATGGAGGAAAGGGTGGTTTGTTGGGTGTTGAAGAAATTTAAATGAGATTGCCTTTGTTTTATGGAAGTAGGCATGCAAAGTTGGGAGGAGAAGACCAACTGCCATGCACTCATTCACACAGGAGCAACTGCCAGTGGGCCCTGCAAGTTTTGAAAATTTTGCTCCAGCCACTTGGCATTTTTTGCAAAACTTTGGACCAAACTACAATTTACCCAATGAAGGTCGAAACTGTCCCTCCGAAAGTCGGAAGAGCCAGAAGGGTCCACGTAGCCTCTAGGACTCTAGTAAAGGTTTCGAACACAGGAATCGTCGCCCGGATCGACCCTGACAGTTAGTTTTACCGATTTTTACAACAGTTTCCAGAAATTACAAACAGGTCCCTGGACTTCTTCAGGTGTCGAAAAGTTCCCTCTTGCTAAGGTCCACTTACCAGAACAGATACAGTGAACTCAGATCAGACCATCCATTCTTCTGGAAATTCTTGAATGAGTCAAACTGGAAATTTCACGAAAAGGCCCATACAATTTCTATGTTGACCAGGAGCTCAGCGCATGTAGTTGGAAGTGGAGAGAATGTTTCAGGTGTTTAGCCAGGGCATAGGCATCACTTGTAGAATAGTAGTTTGAGTTCAAAGGACAGTCTAGGAAAATTTACAGAAAAGGCCCTACTATTTCCTGAATTGCAAGAAGGTCCAATCTTACTAGAACAAATCGCCTACCAGATCTGACTTCCTTTGGGAGATCAGAAATGCCTCATTACATCAGAATCCAATTTGTGCTTGAACATTTTTAGAACTCAATAGTTCGAGGGAAAATTACTATTTGGCCCCTATCAGCGTGTAGAGGAATTTTGAGCCCTGATCACCTGCTGAAAGCTCTCGCATACCCTGAGACAGTTTGTAGAGGCACCCTTTGGAGTAGAGTCAGTTGCACACAGAATTCAGTGGAAGCTGGCAGATTACAGATTTGCCCATGTCGTGCCGAAGTTTGGAGGCATCCAGGGCGAGGCAGCATCGGACCAGCAGCTTGTATACCCTCTCCCTTGGCAGTTCCTAGCCATTGCCTGTATCTTGGTAACGACTCGGTTCACTCTCTTTCTTGGCGGTTCCCAACCGTTGCCTGTATCCTGGTAATGACTCAGTTCACTCTTTCTTGGTGGTTTCCAGCCGTTGCCTGTAACTTGGTAATGACTCGGTTCACTCTCTCTTGATGGTTCCTAGCAGTTGCCTGTATCCTGGTAACGACTTGGTTCACTCTTTCTTAGCGATTCCCAGCCGTTGCATGTATCCTGGTAATGACTCAGTTCACTCTTTCTTGGCGGTTCTCAATCGTTGCATGTATCCTCGTAACGACTTGGTTCACTCTTTCTTAGTGGTTCCCAGCCGTTGCCTATATCCTGGTAACGACTCGGTTCACTCTTTCTTGGTTGTTCCCAGTTGTTGCCTGTATCTTGGTAACGACTCGATTCTCTCTTTCTTGGCGGTTCCCAGCTATTGCCTGTATCTTGGTAATGACTCGGTTCACTCTCTTGGTGTTCCCAGCCGTTTCCTGTATCTTGGTAACGACTCGGTTCACTCTCTCTTGACGGTTCCCAACCGTTGCCTATATCTTGGTAATGACTCGGTTCACTCTCTCTTGGCAGTTCCCAGCCGTTGCTTGTATCCTGATAACGACTTAGTTCACTCTTTCTTGGCGGTTCCCAACCGTTGCCTGTATCCTGGTAATGTCTCGGTTCACTCTTTCTTGCCTGTTCCCAGTCGTTACCTGTATCCTGGTAACGACTCGGTTCACTCTTGCTTGACGGTTCCCAACCGTTGTTTGTATCCTAGTAACGACTCAGTTCACTCTCTGTCCGCTCCTAGCCAGCCTGTCTGTGCACCGACAGTGACTAGATTCTATTCTTTCTCTCTTTGTCGGCCCGACAAGTCTGATAACTTACCATCTCTCCCCTTTCTATCCGCTCCTAGTCAACTTTTCTGCACACCAACAGTGACTAGATTTTATCCTCTCTCTCTTTGTCGGCCCGATAAGTCAAATAACTTGCCAGCTCTTCACTCTCTGTCCGCTCCTAGCCAACTTGTCTGTGCACCGACAATGACTAGGTTCTATCTTTTCTCTCTTTGTTGGCCCGACAAGTCCGATAATTTTCCGGCTCTCCCTTTTCTGTCTGCTCCTAGTCAACCTGTCTGTACACCGACAGTGACTAGGTTCTATCCTCTCTCTCATTATTGGCCCGATAAGTCCGATAACTTGCCAGCTCTTCCCTTTCTGTCCGCTCCTAGCCAACTGTATGTACACCGATAGTGACTAGGTTCTATCTGTTTTCTCTTTGTTAGCCTGGCAAGTCCAATAACTTGCCAGCTCTTCCCTTTCTGTCTGCTCCTAGCCAACCTGTCTGTACAACGACAATGACTAGGTTCTATCCTTTTTCACTTTGTTGGCTCAGCAAGTCTGATAACTTGCCAGCTCTTCCCTTTCTGTCCGCTCCTAGCCAACCTATCTGTACACCGACAGCGACAAGGTTCAATCTTGTTCCTCTTTTTCAGCCTGATGAGCCCAACATCGTGTCATCCCCTAGGACCCCGTTCAAGCAAACAGGACCTAGGATCCCTCTTTCTTTTGGGCTGGTACTCCCAAATACCTGGATGACTTCAGTCACCAATCACCTTTTCGGTCGGCAAGCCCGTCAGCCTTTCCACGCCCCTCTTCTCCTCCAGTTGATAATCAAAATTGTTTGGCAATGAGTCTGTCAACTCATCAAGCATCATAGCATTTATTCGCATATGCATATACCAACTAGCATCTACACAATACATGCACCGTAGTCAGGCACTTTCCACATCACCAGCATTCACATTTGCAATGCACACTTCATTAGTATCCATTCACAACATAGTAGCACTTTAGCATCAGCGGCATTCACACCAGCACTCTTGTCGCTCGAAACCATGTGCATACCTGCCTGGCTCCAACACGCGATCACTTTGACATTCTAGAGGGACACCACCCACATTAGCATCAGCACTTCGGCACATGAGTTGCGACTTTCGATGCATCCACCGAACAAGCGGCTTATGGCCAATTGCAAGTTTCTTTCCTGTTTGACCAGGACAGGGTGTCTTCTCTCAACCCTAAGCAGTGGTCTTGTTTCCCTCGACCTCGCTCACGGACGGGCATCTATAAACACCTCGGTTTCTGGCTAGTGTTAGCAGACAAACCCGACGAAGAGCGCAATTGGACGGCTAACCCGGATTTCCCCTAATTCCCCAAGCAGGCCCATACACCTAAACCAACCTAGAAAACCCCTAATTACCATTCATCCAACTAAGCCCAAAACCTAAAACCCAGCCCGTGCGCTCTAGCCCAATGACATGTGCGACCCGCATGTGAGGCCCAAGCGCGCGTCAGGGCCAGGGCAGGACTACGAGCACCGCTTGACTGGTCTCTTTCGTTGTACGACCTCGTACCTCATACGATCGATGCCGTGCACGCAATGTCAACTTGTCTCCTGGCATGCCTGACACCCCTCAGCCTTCCCATGCCCTGTCCTCAGCCACCCACGCCCTGCGCCGCTTTTACCGACACATAAGGCATGTAGCGGCGCTGACGAGCCCTCTCCTGCCACCCCTGACAGTTGCACCACGCCCTGCCATCTCCACCTACCACTAGAGCAACCCACGACCAAAAATATGGGGAGCACCCTCAGCTAGGGACATCGAGCATTCGCACAAGGAGATCCCAAGGAGAAATCTGAGAACATCTTCGCCAGAGAACTAGAACCCAACACCCAACTATGAGCCAACTCCCGTTTTCGCCTCTAGTAAGCATTCCGTACAACCTTTAAGCAATACTAGAAACCTCTAAGATCTTTCCAGCCATCCAGTTGTGGTCCCTCTCTCTCCCGCCGGAGTTCCCTGATTCGTCAGAGCCGGCGACGCATCCTGTAGACACCCCGATTTTAAGGTGACTCATTGATAAGACTCCAGTTGTTGCTTTGGATGTGACTGACCCTTGAACCAATCCTAAGCCCATAGCAAGCCTGCAACCCAATTAGAAATCTAGACAAGTAGGGGAGAGCACCTAGCTAGCACACACTAGAGCACCTAGCTAGCACACTTCCCTAGAGCACCTAGCTAGCACACTTACTTGGCACACCTAGCTAGCACACCTCCCTAGCACACTTACCTAGCGCACATCATAGGCGCACATCCCAAGCGCACGCCACTTCGCAGGCTACGGGCTGTTGGCTTTCCACCTCCCATGGCTGTTACCTCTAGCAACGAATATGCCATGGAATCTTCCAGGCTTTTCATCTACGAGGCTCTCCCCATTCTGAGTTACCCATGAGAAAATCCTATATAAGGACACCCATAGGTAACCATGAGGAGGGGCTAGAAATCCTGAATTCTGCAATTCAGTTCTGAGCAAGCATCCTACACGAGCTACTACTCCTTTCCAGCAGCTTATTTTCGTTTTCTGGAGCACTCCCTTGCGTCCTAAAGTCTCCTTGGTCCTTCTAGAGCAACAAGGATCTCTTTATCTTTGATATTTCAAGAAGGAACTGTTAGAAATATTACATTAATTTTGATGATTATTTACTTGTGCATATTTTCATAAATATTATAACTTGAAAAAGATATAAAGTGTCTTATCATG
>JAMKQA010013271.1:0-10621 GCA_024699735.1 Posidonia australis
TTAGTCTTTAATGACATAAATTAAATAAAAATGATGTATAAATTCAGAGTAAATATAATCATACTTACTAAACGAGACATAAATTGCAAAAGGTTTTTCTCCTTCTACTTTAGTGATAAAGAGCTCTAATATTACACACATGTTTGGAAAGAGATTACGCATTCGATTCACATTACTATTGTTTAACACATTATTGTAAAGTCTTTAGTAGACAGTCTTACTTTGTAGTGTAGTTCAATTGGACATTTTTCAGTAAATGATTGAAGAATCTTTTCATACACTATACGTTTAAGCTCATCATATTCTAGATTTCGATCTATAAATAAAAATGATTTACGACCATTACTGTAAGAAGATACATGTCCTTTGCTCCACTCAAAGTATCTATTATGGTGGTATATTAAAGGTATTTTAAAAGTATCTATATTGATAATCCTATAAATAAAGATATTATATCACGTTATATACAAATCAGAGATAACATGATATAAAATATGTTACATAGTTGAATAATGAAGTCTTAATACATAGTAAAATATGATATTTTTACAATGGATAAATAATATCTTATTACACCTGAATCACTTCTCACATGTCTCATTATTTCTTAAAACGTCTCTTACATCTTATTTAAGAAGAATCATGTCTCATTCCAAGAAGAATCATGTCTCATTTCAAGAAGAATCATGTATCACAGAGTGTAATAGAATCATGTTTCATTTCAAGATATCATGTTTTAATATATCTTTACAATTAAAAAATCATGTCTCTCTACTCACAAATCTTGTTTTATCTCAAGAATTATTTCTCATACATATTAAAACATACCATCTTTACAGTTGAAGATTTATGTCTTAATTCTTTTGAAATCATATTTCTTAGCTCACAAATCATGTCTCATCGTATATGGATCTTGTCTCTCATTACACAAGAAATTATGTCTTATTATATTAAAATCACGTTTCATTTAACATTAAATCATGTTTCAATTCTTCTGAAAACGTCTCCTAATTCACAAATCATGTCTCATTTTATATAATTCATATCTTTTATTACATAAGAAATAATATCTTATTATATTAAAATCACGTTTCATTCAACATTAAATCATATCACCTAACTTAATAACCACATCTCATTACAAATGAAATAATATCTTAATTGTCATTTACATTTATTGAAGTTATTGTTGTCATTTATTGTAGATCTATTTATAAATAAAGATTCACTGATATATATGACAAAGAAATAAAGAAAATAAAATTAAAATGAAAGTGAAAGACACCACCTTTTACCTATAAGTGTATCTCTAATGGTAGAAACTACAAGCCTAAAAACTCATAAAAAATAAGAAAAACCATACACTTTGGAAACTTCAAGTGTGTAGAGTCATTGACGACTGCAAGAGAGAAGGGATGAGACAAAAACGAAGGCATGAGATAAATCCTCTTCTTAATTGAAGGCTTATTAACAAAAAAATGGTAGACATAGGAGAACTCCAAGTCACGAGAGGAGAGAGATGAGACAAAGGATCATGAGAATTTACATGAGAAGGATCCTGAAGAATTACATGTTAGGATAAAATGAAAATTAAAAAAATGAAATAAATTTTTATTGTTAAGTAAAATTAAATAAACTTATCTTTCCAATTCCATTTTTGACTGAAATTATCTTACCAATTGCCCCACATTTATCTTTAACAGATGGGAACATGTAGTCAGTGTATGTTAGACTCAACAATCGTTAGGGACCAGAAAGGCAGTTGAGTTTTGATTCGTGTTCCTTACTAATCCCTACGCACGGTAGTGCTTACGCATTGATTGCTCGAACCTCGTCAAATCCCTCAGAGAAGGGAAAAATAATGAATACACGGGTACCATCCACGTATTATTAAACAGAACACAAACCGGAGATACCACCTTCTATGAGACCTAAGTTACAAGGAACATAATTTTGCAGAATACACCTATAAATTAGAGATCCCACAATTTGAACACGTGCTTCTCGGACCATCTCCCACCTTAGTATTGGATATCTGCTTTGTGTTAAATTGCCCGCCGCCAAACTACTGCCACCCACCATACTGTTGATTGCGATTTCCACCCATCATGTTGGGACCACGACTTTGAGCAGGACCATATGGACCCCCTTGTGGATAATTAGGACCACCAACTCCATAGCCACTGGCACCACCTCTTGGGCCGCCTGTTCCAGGCATTGCACCTCCAGCATATGGAGGAGGTGGTCCTCGTCCTTGAGGAGGGTAAGGGCCACTACCATAACCACCACCCTGACCTCCCCGATTCGGGTTATATCCACCACTTGTATTAGCACCTTGCGGATACCTGCTTGGACCTCCGGACGGTCCACGGGGCTTTCCATAGTGGTGACTTGGTCCGGCAACTGCTTGAGGTGGGGCATTGTGGATGGGTTGGCTGGGCAGCCCAGGCCTGAGCTGAGGATGCACTGGCCCAGTCTGCTGAATTGGAGGCAGGCGCGCATGTGGTTGTGGATGCTGCAATTTCTGCCGCTTTGCCGTCTCCTCTTGCTGCCTTTGCTGCTGACGTTTCTTCTTCGTCTGGAACTCATGTGATGACTCATATTTTGGAAGACTGTACCAATAGCACATAAATTAAAAATCCATGAGAAAAAAGATACATTCGGCATTTCATTTATTAACAGCAGAAATTTACTATCAAACCTTTTGGGGTCACAAGGCAAGGGATCGTTCCAGAAATATTCAGCATCCAAAGCATCCTTCGCACATATTCTCTGTATTTCCATTAAAAAAGAATTTTTCAAATTCAAAAATTGCGACTTTACAAGTTTGCAACATTTGTATTCAACATGATGATTTTGTTTGCACTAGGCAATTAAGTTTGCAAAATAACGAGTGGTGGAAGTAAAAAGGAAAGTTTCAAAATGATAACGTTGATGCTGGTTATGTAACATTTTCTTTGAGAAATAACCTGCTGGCAGGCAGAGACGCTCCACTTAGGCCTTAGCTCTTCTTGAAATTATAAATAATACAAAGTGACATATACAATTCATCATACAGAAGCTTTCATCATTATTAGATCTAGTAAGAAACAAACATTCCCAGTTTGGGCACCACTAAAAACAATTGTCCCTAAACCATGTATTAAGAAACTGATTATCCATCAACGGTAAATATAAAATCCTTGTCCTATATGTCTCAGGAGTCAGTAGCGAGATTATGAAACTAAAGGACGTGTGCAACCAATTGAGTATGTCATTACTCACTTGATCAATCATTAGAATCAATACTAGAAATTTGCACTTTGCTGAGTAGAGGATCCCTACTAAAGAAGACTAACAAACAAACCTGAGATGGATCGAGAGTCAGCATCCTTTCTAATAACTCTAAAGCATGGCGGTCAAAACTGTCAATCATGTAAAATTAAAAAAGACCATAAAAATCAGATATTATATTATAGGGAAGAATATTGTAGAACTGCCAAATTATTATATCATACAAAAGAAAGCAGTACAGCCACACTTGTTTACTTACTGCTTAAAAACCTCTCTAACACGTCTCTTCAGTGGCCTTGCTGGCTTGAAATTGTTGTACCAAGGAATCTTAGTAACACCAGGCCAGTTAATCTCATCAGGAGTTCCACAGAGTTCGAATATTTTGTTTAGTTGCTCTGGCTGTATTAAGCACATGGGAAAATGAAAATCATAATCCCTTTCTAGGTTTTGCAGGATAAAGTGCTAATGATATTACAAATTCATATGAAACTGACCAACCTTTGATAATGGTTATAATAGAAGAACATTACCAGTGTAGGAAACAATTAACATGACAACAACAACCATGCCTCAATCCCACAATGTGGGCTATTGGAAAGTGAATCCTTTCTATCTATTCAATGCTTCTTCCTTTGTTTAAGCATGTTCGAGTCCCTTTTTTTACTATTTCTTTTCCCTTTTTAGAAAAAGAGAGGATAACTTCAGGAATGTTGCAAGAAACAAATTCACGACCACTTGCAATGGACCTAACACTATTTCTATGTGCTAATTATGTGGTTTAAGGCCTTCCTGTATGTCCGTTCCTTTCTGAAAAGGTGCACCTAAAGGTCAGCATTTGATTTATTTAAATTACAAAGTGATATTTTCAATTGCATTGTTATGGCACATGCTTCAACTGCAGCCATTTGTGTTGTATGTATGCATTGTGAACAGGAACAGGGACTTTATACACAAGCATAAATGAAAAGCAAGACTAAAAACATGTTCAAAATTTGCACGTCCAATATATACAACCTACCAATGGTTTTCACCAAGTCGCATAAATGTGTTAAGATTGGTATTAAACGTAATAAACACATCAATGAATTATTACCTCATTTTTTCCAGGCAAGATTGGCTTTCCATGCAGAAGTTCTGCAAATATACAGCCAACGGACCACATATCAACAGCCGGACCATATTTTGTTGTCCCAAGTAGTAGCTCTGGAGGTCTGTTTAAACCAGTGCAACCATAAAAAATTAAAAATGGAATACATTGGATGTTTCAAATACAATAAATTTCAAATTAAGATTTCAATTGGCATCCTTTCTTGATAATATGTAGCATAAGGTTTGGTTCTTGACTCTAAAACATTACCTATACCATAAAGTAATGACACGATTTGTAAGATTTCCATTGTGATCACTGGAAAAAGATCTCGCAAGGCCAAAATCTGCAAGCTTCAGATTCCCCTCATTATCAATTAAAAGATTGGAGCCTGCACAAAGTCAAACATGCAAATTAGCCAGGAACTAAGAAAAATAACAGAACACACTTCTATATTGGACCACCACCTTTAATATCACGGTGAAGTACTTGATTGACATGGCAGTAGTGGAGTCCAGTTAGTAGTTGCCGCATGTAGCACTAAAGCACACGAAACACAACCTTATAAATGACCTACACAACAATAGTATTGGGCAGGTGAATCAAACTGTATACATGAATTACTTTAATTTGAGGAACGGTAAATCGCATCCCGGGACGATCTGAAAGTCCAGTCAAATCATGGTCCATGTATTCGAAAACCATGTAGATGCTACCTTTGTATTTATTACCATCTGCAACCAAGAACATAAGAATCTTACCAGAGTGAACTAGAAAGAAAGAAGGTGAATGAGTGAGCAGATAGAATCACAATATCCTAAATGATCAATTCAAAAGATGTACATGTAACCAAATAAAGTTAAAGTGATCCACAGGTCACAAAAGTATCACCTGGCTTTCCTTGTTCATCATTTTCAGGACCTGAAAGTGTACCAACAACAAAATGTAAGTTTGCTTAAATACAGTAAATAATTTGAAGAGAACATTGGAACTTTTGAAATACCTGGTGATGTCACAATCTCTTTCAATTGGATAACATTCTCATGATGCAGCTTCTTGAGGATTTTTATCTCCCGTATGGCTGTTATTGGGAACTACACCACAATTGGTATAAAAAGGCAGCATAAACAACCTTTTCAGATTCAAAATGCAATCAAATTTATTATTTTAAGCATAACAGCTATCAAATATAGCAAGAACATAGAGCAAAATGGAGACATACCCCTTCTCTCTCATTGTCCATTCTAATTTTTTTCAGGGCCACTACTTCTCCAGTTCTAATTTCTTTTGCCATGTATACCTGTCTGCATATCAAAAGGCAAAAGAAAAAACCATAATCAATCATCCAACATGAATAACTGAAAGTTATTAAAAACAAATAGCTCACAATATGTCATAGATTTGGCTAGTCCAGTGCAAAATATAACTAGATGAGTGCTCAAATGTCAACACAAGCACTTCAGCGAGAAAAACAATTATGCTCAATTGTTGAATACAAATATAAATACCAATGCATCATCTATTTATGAAAAGAAGGAAGGAAAAAATAGTCTATTTCATCATCTTCAAAAAATAAATTGCAGTAAAGATCCACCTAAAAATGAAAAATACTGGTTTAAGATATTGCCACATTTCCATTTGTGTACAGTCGTATAATCCCCTCATGCAACTTTATGATACCCACTTTTAACAATTTCATATAAACCAAATCACATAGGGCATACCATGGAACAAAGAGCCTGTGAAACAAGTGCAAAAAACCCCAAGGGTCTCGTTGAAATGCATTGAAGTAAAGTTTCACCTAAGAATGAAAAGTACTGGTTTAAGATATTGCAACAGTTTCATTTGTCTACACTCGTATAATCCCCTCATGCATCTGTATGATACCCAATGTTAACAATTTCATATAAATTATGTCACATTGTCAAACATGAACAAAAAACATGGCAATTTTGCAAGTAGACGTATCATGGAACAAAGATCCTGTGAAAAAAAAAGGGTCCCCTCAACATTCAACCTCAGAAAATTCCAAATTTTCTCAAGTATTAGTGCAGATGTAGTAATGTTGTCTGTAAATTGTACAAAGAAAAGACAGTAGTTCCTCTACTACCTCACACTGGCACAAATTTCATATTGTTCATCAAGGTTGCCACGGCACCAAAGTGAACAAGGCGACAGCAGGGGTGCCTTATCACCTTGGTCGCTTAGGCAATGCCTAGGCATGAAATCCGATAATAAAGTTAAAAATGCATGCATATCCTAGTGCATGCTTGTTATAAATAAGAACATTAATTTAACTTGCCAATAATAATTACTAACAAGTAACAAAAATGTAATAAGCCATTTTTTCATAGGAACAAGAAAAAAACACAAAGTGAATCCTCTACGACAGAGTATCAAAGAAACGACACAGAGTGAATCCTCCACGACGAGAAAAAGGAAGGACCTTCTTTCATCAATTCTACGACAAACCGAAGCAACAATTACCATCAAACATCCAAATTGAAACACACACCAATATTTCATCGAAAAAGGAAAGAAAAAAGCGATCGATCGATACCCGTAGGTTCCCTCCCCAATCTGCTCCAGCTTCTCAAAGCAGTCAACGCTCCGTGATCCCCACGAGGGGGACTCCTCGAGATTGAGCTGCCCAGGGGCCGCCACCGCCATCTTCCTCTGCTCTCCTTCCGCTTCGCCGGAAGAAGAGTGCCGACAAGAGAAACCCTAGAAAAGAAGAGGGGAACACAAGGCTTCTGCCCCACCGACGAGGCGGCGGCGGAGGAGGAAAACCAGAAAGAGATCACGACCAGGCCCAAATTCCGATCCGGCCTCCAAGAGTAAGTAAGGGGTTGGGATTTGGGGACTTCTCGTTGTCGAAGGAGCTTCGTGTCTTCAACCTTTTCACGTAGCGGGCCTTTTCTACCTAGCGGGACTTATCTATCAATGTAATTCCATGTACCCTTGGTGTACAAGCAAATCTTGTAAGACAATTTTATATGAATAATTTAATTATTAATTTTAATAAAATATTTAATTTTCTTTGATCATAATTAATTTATTTTATTTATAATTTGTAAATTATTGGAAATTTTTGTATCATTCAAGTAACAGATCATAGATACTTCAAACGAAAACATTTATGGTAATAATAGATATAAAACTAATTTATTTTATTTATTATCTATAACTCATAATCAATCCTCATGCTCTTGTATGAACAATCCCTAAGAGCAATTTTTATAACTCTATTAATTATTAATTCTTGATCTTACAATCAATCTTTTTGTATTCTTTAGTAATGAATGGTTTATCAAATTGAACAGTGAACAAAATATTTACTCAAGAAATACTTTGTATTTTGTCTCAACTATCTTATGTGGAATTATATATAATCATTTTAGTTTTGTTTCTTATGATTTTTGTTAGTATAATCTTATAAAAGAAATAATTTATTAATACAAAATTATGATCTTATCATAGTAGTTAATTTTGAGTTAGATATATACTAACAACACATGAAGTGATCTAATGCCAAATGAACAAGTGCATAGAAAATTCTTACAATATATTAGCATAACTTAAATAAGAGTATAAAATATTCTTACATTACAATAGTATAGCTTTCTATAAACGGAACCTTGCACACTGTTTAACTTTCAAGCTTTCATTATCATATAATAAATATGATAAATGTATTAACAAATCATGGAATAAGGTAATAGGTAGCAATGTAGTATATATCTTGAAAATACAAGAATGGATTTATTTCTTATATAAAAATCTAAATTAAAACAAAGACAATTTGTTATTAAATCCCATCATATGCATAAATCATTGGTCGATATATTAAGCATATAAACATGTGAAATAGGTAATGATTTTACCTACCAATATATGAAAAACATTGTGATCATATTATCAAAGGTGTCTATGTTTAATCAAAGGAAAAGAAAAGATACATGATTTCAAGTTAAAACATGACAACATGCATTCATTTAATTAGCATGATATTTAATATGGATATGTAAGTTTTGTATTTTTGCTCTATACAAATTACCATTCATATGAATATGATATATGTATATATGAAAAATAAAACATTGTGAAAAAGGCTAACATACAATATGATACATGTATATACAATCGCCCTCCCCTCACCCTCGTCACCCTCCCCTCCACCACCGCCTGTCTAGAACGACACCTGTCACCACCCGTCACTCATTTAGAAGGAAACATCGTCACCCTCCCTACCTCGTCGTTGTCTGTCTAGACCTTTGTCCATCATACATCAGAAGGAAAACTTCGTTGCCCTCCCCTCCCCCCATTGCCTCTCTAGAAGGACACTTGATCAAAATACCAAGGTTCTGCACATGTATAAACCATAATCGATCCTAACCCTATTATCATATGTATTATTTATACTAAAACTAAAACAATATTTGTAACGCTCCATGCACTACACAACAATACCAATGCTACCCAATAATTAATTAAACTAAATTAAACAATGATTAATAATTAAATAATTAAAACTAACTACTTAGAACCTGTGTGTGGTTAAGTAGCTTCGACATTTACATCAGAACTAGATTGTACCTTCAACTATGCATTTGGAACAAACACAAATAAAATCCACGAGTGAGTGACATCATTGTCACCCAATACGTGTCTCCAAAATCAAAATACAGTATAAACGTTGAAGAACTACTAAAGTTACGAAGAAAACACTGAAACTGAAAAGCTAACGCATAATACAGAAATCTATTTATAAATCATGTTTTTTCAAAATAGTTTTATCATTTTCTTTGAAATTCCATGTATCTTTGCAAATCGCTTTTTATACATCTCAAGAGGCAAAATCTCGACTAGAGTCCAGTTAAAATACAATTTATTTTATATTTTAAATTACAACAAACCACGACTGGAAAACTAGTTCAAATCATAAGTTTCAACTTAGCTAAAATTTGGCTCAAAATCACAAACCAAACCACAGCTTAATTCTAACTCAAAACCGTACACACAGTCTCAACAAAACTTATCGTATCACCCTGGCCATAGGTGATTGACCTAGCCACAAGCAGTGGGTGAGACTCCAACTCTGACCTTATTGTAGTACCGTAGTCAACCACTCTGCCTAGGAGTTCAATCGTTCCAACCGTAGCTTCACAGTACCACATGGGTAACACGCATAGGGTGCGTCCTCACAATGCCCTTGGGTGCCCGAGCATTTGTGGACTCCAACCCTAGATTTGACTTGCATTGACACTGAGCGTAGTCTAGGTCTACTATACTTTGGGTCATGCAGTATTACAACATACAGTTATGAGGCTCACTCCCTGGACCAAACTCGCTAACCACAGCCTAGAAAGCGTCTCGACTACTCAAAGGTCTCAATACCCCTTGTCGGTACAATTTGTCGGTCCACGTGGTTCTTACAAAACCTTAGAAAATCTTTTAAAATATATGCAACTCTTTTTGAAAACCTTTTCAAAGCCATATTATCATCAAAAGTCATTTCCAAGCATTTTCACAATTATTTAACCATTTATTATCATATAATCATTACCCAAGTATTTCCTAGTCATTATAAGAATCCATTATCATAGAAACATTTCATGATTATCTTTCATGCATTTCATAAGTGCTTATTACCATTTATTCTCAAAAACCACTGAAAAATAGGCAGTCTATATTTACTAAATTCTACACCTTGCATCGGCCATTCGCTCTAGGCGCTTACATGACTCCATCGCGTTGGAGCCTCTTGCTGTCAATTTGCGTTGGTAGGTCTCGCCTACCAATCACGTGCTAGTTTTTACTGAGAACCCAGTAAAGCTTAGGTTGTGAGAAATATAAAATCACAAGGAAATCATACATTGCTATCAATCACTGATACATGCTAAAACACATGTTTTATAACAATTTAGCCATGATTTTTGGAAGAAAATGAAAGGGGAAACGTGTATGCAGTTTGGGTTTATCGGCGTTTCTCCTCCTTCGACGAGCTCTCCCCAGTGACCCAAGCCTTCGCCCCTGATGATGCCCTCCTCCGGTGATGTACTCTTCCAATAGTGGTCACCTCTAGGGGCGGCAATGGGTCGGGTCTAGACCCAGACCCGTGGGTCTGGGTCTGGGTCTTGATTTTCAGACCCGTGGACCCGTAGATCCGGACCCGTTAGACCCGCTCACTTATTGGGTCGGGTCTGGGTCTAAAAAAACCCAGACCCGTGGACCCGCTAATATATATATATATATATATAT
>JAMKQA010013273.1:0-10129 GCA_024699735.1 Posidonia australis
GTCCGTCTAGACGAATCTCGGTGCCACCTCCCTCGCCTTTGAATTCCGATCCTGATGGACGGATTCAAGGCCTCCCGTTTTTCATCTTTCTAGACTACCGTGCAGAGTCATGATGCTCCCATCTGCGGTTCGGTCCATCAGGATGAATCTCGGTGCCACCTCCCTCGCCTTTGAAATCCTATCCAAATGGACGGATTCAAGGAACCCCATTTCCATCTTTCTAGACTGCCGCTCGGAGTCTAGATGCTCCCATCCAGGGTTCGGTCCGTCAGGACGAATCTCGATGCCACCTCCCTCGCCTTTGAATTCTGACCCTGATGGATGGATTCAAAGCCTCCCTTTTTTCATGTTTCTAGACTGCAACCCGGTGTTGAGATGCTCCCAATCGCGGTTCGGTCCGTCAGGACGAATCTCGGTGCCACCTCCCACGCCTTTGAATTCTAATCCTGATGGACGGATTCAAGGCCTTCCTTTTTTCATCTTTCTAGACTACCGCCCGGAGTATGGATGCTCCCTTCCGCGGTTCGGTCCGTTAGGACAAATCTCGGTGCCACCTCCCTCGCCTTTGAATTCCGATCCTGATGGACGGAATCAAGGCCTCCCATTTTTCAACTTTCTAGACTACCGCCAGCAGTCAAGAAGCTCCCATCCACTGTTCAGTTTATCAGGACGAATCCTTGCGCCATTTCCCTCGCCTTTGAATTCTGATCATAATGGACGGATTCAAGGCCCCCATTTCCATCTTTCTAGACTGCCTCCCTGAGTCTAGTTTCTCCCATCAGCGGTTTGGTCCATCAAGACGAATCTCGATGCCACCTCCCTCGCCCTTGAATACCGATCCTGATGGACAGATTCAAGGCCTCCCTTTTTTCATCTTTCTAGACTGCCGCCCGTAGTATAGATGCTCCCTTCCGTGGTTTCGTCTGTCAGTACGAATCTCGGTGCCACCGCCCTCGCCTTTGAATTACGATCCTGATGGACGGAATCAAGGCCTCCCTTTTTTCAACTTTCTAGACTGCCGTCAGGAGTCAAGAAGCTCCCATCTGCGGTTTGATTTATCAGGACGAATCTCTGTGCCACCTCCCTCGCCTTTGAATTCCGATCCTAATGGACGGATTCAAGGCCCCTATTTTCCATCTTTCAGGACTGCCTCCCGGAGTCTAGATGCTCCCATCCGCGGTTCGGTCCGTCAAGACGAATCTCGGTGCCACCTCCCTCGCCTTTGAATACCGATCATGATGGACGGATTCAAGGCCTCCCTTTTTCCATCTTTCTAAACTACCGCTCGGAGTTAAGATGCACCCATCCGTGGTTCGGTCCATTAGGACAAATCTCGGTGCCACCTCCCTCGCCTTTGAATTCCGATCCAAATTGACGGATTCAAGGCCCACCATTTCCATCTTTCCAGACTACCGGCTGGAGTCTAGATGCTCCCATCCGTGGTTCGGTCCGTCAGGACGAATCTCAGTGTCGCCTCCCTCGCCTTTGGATTCTGACCCTGATGGACGGATTCAAAGCGTCCCTTTTTTCATGTTTCTAGACTGCAACCCGGTGTCGAGATGCTCCCAACCGCGGTTCGGTTCGTCAAGACGAATCTCGGTGCCACCTCCCACTCCTTTGAATTTTGATCCTGATGGATGGATTCAAGGCCTCCCTTTTTTAGTCTTTCTGGACAGCCACCCGGAGTATAGATGCGCCCATCCGCGGTACGGTCCGTCAAGACGAATCTCGGTGCCACCTCCCTCACCTTTGAATTTCGATCCTGATGGATGGATTCAAGGCCTCCCTTTTTTCATCTTTCTAGACTACTGTGCGGAGTCAAGATGCACCCATCTACGGTTCAGTCCATCAGGACAAATCACGGTGCCACCTCCCTCGCCTTTGAATTTTGGTCCTGATGGATGGATTCAAGGCACCCTTTTCCATCTTTCGAGATTGCCGCCAGGAGTCTAGATGCTCCCATCGGCGGTTCAGTCCGTCAGGACGAATCTCGATGCCACCTCCCTTGCCTTTGAATTCCGACCATGATGGATGGATTCAAAGCCTCCCGTTTTTCATGTTTCATGACTGCAACCCGGTGTTGAGATGCTCCCATCTGCAGTCCGATCCGTCAAGACGAATGTCAGTGCCACCTCCCGTGCCTTTGAATTCGGATCCTGATGGACGGATTGAAGACCTCCCTTTTTTTTGCTTTCAATACTGCCGCCTGGAGTATAGATGCTCCCTTCCGCTGTACAGTCCGTCCGGACGAATCTTGGTGCCACTCCATCGCCATTGAAATCTGATCCTGAAGGGCGGTTTCAAGGCCTCCCTTTTCTCATCTTTCTAGACTAACTCCAGGAGTAAAGAAGCTCCCTTCCGCGGTTCGGTTTATCAGGACGAATCTCAGTCCCACCTCCCTCGCCTTTGAATTCCGATCCTGATGGACAGATTCAAGGCCTCCCATTTTTCATCTTCCTAGACTACTGCGCAGAGTCATGATGCTCCCATCCGCGGTTCGGTCCATCAGGACGAATCTCGATGCCACCTCCCTCGCCTTTGAAATCTGATCCAGATGGACGGATTCAAGGCCCCCTATTTTCATCATTTTAGACTATCGCTCGGAGTCTAGATGCTCCCATCCGCGGTTTGGTCTATCAAGACGAATCTCGGTGCCACCTCCCACGCCTTTGAATTCTGATCCAGATGGACGGATTCAAGGCCTCCCTTTTTTCATCTTTCTAGATTGCCGCCCGGAGTATAGATGCTCCGTTCCGCGGTTCGGTCCGTCAGGACGAATCTCGGTGCCACCTCCCTCGCCTTTGAATTCCGATCCTGATGGACGGAATCAAGACCTCCCTTTTTTCAACTTTCTAGACTGCCGCTAGGAGTCAAGAAGCTCCCATCCGGGGTTCGGTTTATCAGGACGAATCTCTGTGCCACCTCCCTCGCCTTTGAATTCCGATCCTAATGGACGGATTCAAGGACCCCCTTTTCCATCTTTCTAGACTGCCTCCCGGAGTCTAGATGCTCCCAGCCGCGGTTCGGTCCGTCAAGACGAATCTCGGTGCCACCTCCCTCGCCTTTGAATACCGATCTTAATGGACGGATTCAAGGCCTCCCTTTTTTGATCTTTCTAGACTGCCGCTCAGAGTGAAGATGCACCCATCCGTGGTTCGGTCCGTCAGGACGGATCTCGGTGCTGTCTCCCTCGACTTTGAATTCTGACCCTGATGAACGGATTCAAAGCCTCCCTTTTTTCATGTTTCTAGACTACAACCCGGTGTCGAGATGCTCCCAACCGCGGTTCGGTCCATCAGGACGAATCTCGGTGCTGTCTCTCGCGCCTTTGAATTCTGATCCTGATGGACGGATTCAAGGCCTCCCTTTTTTCGTCTTTCTTGACTGCCTCCCGTAGTATAGATGCTCCCATCCGCGGTTCGGTCCGTCAAGACGAATCTCGATGCCACCTCCTTCGCCTTTGAATTCCGATCCTGATGGACGGATTAAAGGCCTCCCTTTTTTCTTCTTTCTAGACTGCCGTGCGGAGTCAAGATGCACCCATCCGCGGTTCGGTCCATCAGGACAAATCACGGTGCCACCTCCCTCGCCTTTGAATTTTGGTCCTGATGGATGGATTCAAGGCCCCCCTTTTCCATTATTCTAGACTGCCACCCGAAGTCTAGATGCTCCCATCCACGGTTTAGTCCGTCAGGACGAATCTTGGTGCCACCTCCTTTGCATTTGTTTTCCGATCCTAATGGATAGATTCAAGGCCTCCCTTTTCCATCTTTCTGGACTGCCGCCCGGAGTCTAGATGCTCCCATCCGTGGTTCGGTCTGTCAGGACGAATCTCGGTGGCACCTCCCGCACCTTTGAATTCTGATCCTGATGGACAGATTCAAGGCCCCCCTTTTCCATCTTTCTAGACTGTCGCCCGTAGTCTAGATGCTCCCATCCGTGGTTCGACCGTCAGGACGAATCTCGGTACCACCTCCTTCGCCTTTGAATTTCGATCTTGATGGACGATGTGACCATGCCGGTGGAACCCTTGCGTGACTCTCCTACTACCAGGTGCGTGGAAATACACAAGGAGACCCGATATGGTCACGGCGGAGCTGGTGAAACCGGAGGAGGAGACTTGACCCAGAAACACCAAGGGAAGATAAGAATGATAAGGAAAGGAGTCGCCACCTAGACTTTTAATGGAAAGACGAGGAAAACCAAAAACACCAGAAAACTTTGAAGCAAACAAGATGCAGAATGTATGCGTGTGCTCCATGCCTAATGGACAATGCACAAATGAATGCGGGCCAGAGAAAGGGTAAGGATTCTGGTTACGCATGGGGAAGGGGTTGGGCACCCCCATGCACCCGAGAAAACTCGGTCTTTCAAGGTTTCCCTATTGTCAATGGTCTATGGATGTATGCTTGCTTATTCTATATGCTCATGCTAAATACGACTGAAAACATGCCAAATCAAAGAGACAAGAAATGAAACAAAGGGAAAAGTTAATCCGAGGGTCAAATGTAGGCATTGTGAATGCCGCTTTACTGAACGCCCTTGGGCGATGAGGAAAATCGTGAAAATCGAGAAATTCTCGAAAAGCGTCTCGCAAAACAGCGAAAATTGGGATAAATCCGAGAAAATCAAAACGGAAAAAATAATCCTCATTCTGGGACAATGTTGGCTTTGTGAAGCCTTTTACTGTATGCCCTCGGGCGATGGAAAGCCAAAACAAGTCTAAAGGCGAAATCCAGGAAAATCCGGGAAGCAGCTAGAAAATGAAGCTAGGAATGCGTGCACAAAAGCAAGGAAGCAAAAGCAAGAAAACTTGTGCAGAAAGATGTGAAAAAATGTGCAAAATGCATATGTGAGTGTAATAATCAAAATTCCAAGGGGTTTTGTGCAAAAAACCCAAATTCTGAGCAAAACTGATATTCTGAAGCCCAAATCATCAAAAATACATAGGAAAACACATTCTATGCTATTATGATGAAATCTAGGGTCAAATGTGCAAAAATGTGCAACCCTAGTCAAATTGAAGTTTTCTAGGGGCAAAAATGCAATTTTACCACTAAAACATGCATTTAAAACAATTCAGTGGAAATTCAGGGTAAAAATGCAAGAAAAATGATTCAAAAAAGTTCTAGAAAGTTTCAGGGGCAAAACAGTCATTTTACCCCTGAAAACAGGCATGCAGAGTAAAACCAGTGAAGTAAAGGGGCTAAACTGCAAATTGCCCAGTAGAATAAAGCATCCAAAAGAATTTCAATAAAGTCTGAGGGTTAAAATGCAATTTACCCTGAGAAAACATGCTTCAAAAAAGTTTTCAAAAATTCCAAGGGCTGAAGTGCAATTTAACTAGCAAAAACATCCTGGATGATTTCAGAAGAATACAGGGGCGTAAATGTAAATTAACCAGAAAAATGAACTTTCAGAAAGACTTCAAGAAAGCTCAGGGTCTCTTATGCAAACTTCCTGAATAAAAGTCATTAAAAGAAAATTTGAGGGCTTTTGCTAAAGTTTAATGCCTGGAAAACATTATTTTAAATGTTCAGGGAGAAGAATGCAATATTTTCAGTTAAAACTTTATTCGAATGATTTTAGAAAAATGACTGGAGGACCTATTTGTAATAAAAGGACCAAAGTGTAATACAAAAAGGACCTAAATGCAAAGAAAACAAAGTTTCAGAAGTTTATTAAAATAAATGTTTTTTAAATTATTTTAAAAGAAAAAAATAGAATGACGATCGCCAGCGACGGTGCTCTGCCGTCGACGACCGCCGGAGGGCGCATACAAAGCCTTCCCGTGGACTAATATCAGATCAGACCCCACGGGAAGCAAGATGAAGGAGATGGGAGAAGATCCATCGGAGTGGATCGGAGATTTAATGGTGGGAGCGGGCCTCCCACTTACCTCACCGTTGTGGAGCTCCGACGACGACGCTGGGGAAGAAAGAGCTTCTGGCAGGCAACGGCGCAGCGATCTAGCTGTCATGGAGGCATCAAGGAGCGTCAGGGAGCTTCCACGCTTCTCTTGGAGTAGAATGAGGGAGGATGGAGCAGAGGCGTGCTCCAACAGTCGTCGACGACGTTCTCTCCGACGAGCTTGGTCACTTTGATGATCGGCGGCTCGTGGTGTGGTTCCAAGGGGTCTAGAGTGTTCGAGGCATGTCACGGAGCATTTCTGGAAGCTCGGAGGGGCTTGGAGCTACGAGGGGCACACACTCCTTCTCTAAAGCAGTCGTCTTCACCGGCGATAGTAGGATTGGTGTAACTCGGGAATCTTCGGGTGGAGCCTTCTGGAGGCAATGAAGTGGCAATCCAAGTAGCGGGAGAGCTCCGGGGAGGCTAAAGGAGAAGGATAGGAGGCTTGGGGGCTAGGGACGTGCCCTGGATTGACCCCCCCTACATCGCCGGGAAACGGCGACGATGAGCCCCAGGGACCAATTCATACCAGAGGAAGGCTTTGGATGGCTCGGAATTGTCCAGAAAGGAGGAGGAGGGATCCAGGAAGCTATGAATTAAACTAGGAGGGATCAGAAGGGGCGTACCTGGCCTGAAGGAGCTCTGCACCTCGTCGAAGCACTGGAACTCGCTTCCTCTCCTCCACGTACTTCCCTTCTCTCTGGAATTCTCTGGTACTCTCTGCTCTCCTCTCTCTCGCGCCAGAAAAGTCCCCGATCTATGCATATACCCTTCCTTTTATAGGTGGCAAAATCCGACGACCCAACCCAATAACCAATCCTAACAGACCTAACAACCCACTAGCTAGCTAACTAACTCACTAACTAATCGAACACTCCCCTAACAGAAACCCGAACCACTGTCTCCCTACAGTCTCCTTGCTCGCCGACAAGGATCAACGGCGGCCTATTCATCCGGCGGCTGGCCCAGTGGTTCCTGCTGCTCTGGCTTGCGGTGGCTTGTGCTGGAGGAGTGTGGCTCAATGGCTGGTGAGTCCAGTAGGAATAGATGGGTTCAGTGGCTAGATTTGAAGAAAAAATGGTGTGTTGAGAGGGATGGGTTGAGGAGTTGTTAAAAATTAGTGAGTGAGGAAGATAAATGAAAATGGAGAAGAAGAAATGGGGTGTTGGGTTGGAAGAAAAAAGAAAAGAAATGGGCTGAATTGTTGTGGGCCTTGTGGGCCACCATAGGCCTAATGGGCTTCAATTGGGCCTAACGGGCTTTAATGGGCTCAAATGGACTAAATGGGCCTAAATAGGTATTGTGGGCCCAAATGGGCTCAAATAGGGTTTAATGGGCCTATGTGGGCCTTGTGGGCCTCCATGGGCCTAATGGGCTTCAATTAGGGTTAGAGCTCAGCCACCACATCTCCATCCTGCAAAATTGGGAAATTGGGGTGTTTGCAGATGCCCCTCCCTGTGCGAGGTCAGAGGACGAGTAGAACAGAGACCGATGCTCAGGGTTGACAAAGACACCCCACCTAAAGCCATAAGCAAGAGTCAGCTAACAGCAACCAGCCACCAGTCCGTGAATGCACCGGAGGTCCCATTGCCAAAGTCGAAGCCAAATAGTGAAACAAAAACAAAAGACCAAAAAACTGACAAGTTGACGAACAATCAGCTCCTTAAAGACATGATTGATTATCACACTTGTCGAGAAAAGCGTCGAACAAGACTCATGGTGCTTGCCGATCGAGAAGTGACCGGTCACGGAAGTCATCCGGGTAGTTCAGGCTACCAGCCCACAGGAGGGAAGGAACAAAGAGAGTGGGGAATCCACCAGGCATCACAGGGATTGCCCGAGTAGTTCGGGATACCAGCCCAAAGGAAGGATGAATACAGCTTGCTTTGATTCCATCCATTCGGAGTGGAACTCAAAGCAAAAGAGGGGACCATCGATACCAAATTATTTAAGTAAGGATCGAATGGGGCATGGTAGGTTTCAGACCTACCAACCATGAAGGGAGAATGGTAAGATTCGGACTTACCGACAAAAGGGGAGAATGGTAAGATTCAGACTTACCGACCAAAGGAAGAATGGTAACATTCGGACTTACCGACCAAAAGGGAGAGTGGTAAGATTTAGACTTACCGGCCAAGAGGGAGAATGGTAAGATTCGGACTTACCGACCCAAGGAAGAATGGTAAGATTCAGACTTACCGGCCAAGAGGAGAATGGTAAGATTCAGACTTACCGACCAAAGGAAGAATGGTAAGATTCGGACTTACTGGCCAAAGGGGAAAATGGTAAGATTCGAACATATCGACCAAAGGGAGAATGATAAGATTCGAACTTACCGGCCAAAGAGAGAATGATAAGATTCGGACTTACAGGCCAAAGGGGAGAATGGTAAGATTCGGACTTACCGACCAAAGGAAGAATGGTAAGATTCGGACTTACCGACCAAAAGGGAGAATGGTAAGTTCGAACTTACCGACAAAGGGGAATGGTAAGATTCGGACTTACCGGCCAAAGGGGAGAATGGTAAGATTCGGACTTACCGACCAAGAGGGAGAATGGTAAGATTCGGACTTACCGGCCAAAGGGAGAATGATAAGATTCGGACTTACCGACCAAGGGGAATTGGTAAGATTCAGACTTACCGGCCAAAGAGGAGGAATGGTAAGATTCGGACTTACCGACCAAGAGGAAGAATGGTAAGATTCGGACTTACCGACCGCGAGGGAAAATGGTAAGATTCGGACTTACCGACCAAAGGGAGAATGGTAAGATTCGGACTTACCGGCCAAAGGGAGAATGGTAAGATTCGAACTTACCGACCAAAGGAAGAACGGTAAGTTTCGGACTTACTAGCCAAAAGGAGAGAATGGTAAGTTTCGGACTTACCGGCCAAGAGGGAGAATGGTAAGATTCGGACTTACCAGTCAAAAGGGAGAATGGTAAGTTTCAGACTTACCGGCCAAAGGGGAGAATGGTAAGATTCGAACTTACCGACCAAGAGGAAGAATGGTAAGATTCAGACTTACCGACCGAGATGGAGAATGGTAAGATTCGGACTTACCGACCAAAGGAAGAATGGTAAGTTTCGGACTTACCCGCCAAAGGAAGAATGGTAAGATTCGGACTTACCGACCAAAGGAAGAATGGTAAGTTTCAGACTTACCGGCCAAAAGGGGAGAATGATAAGTTTCGGACTTACCGGCCAAGAGGGAGAATGGTAAGATTCAGACTTACCGGCCAAAAGGGAGAATGGTAAGTTTCGGACTTACCGGCCAAAGGGGAGAATGGTAAGATTCAGACTTACTGACCAAGAGGAAGAATGGTAAGATTCGGACTAACCGGCCAAAGGAAGAATGGTAAGATTCGGACTTACCGACCAAAGGAAGAATGGTAAGTTTCAGACTTACCATCCAAAAGGGGAGAATGGTAAGTTTCAGACTTACCGGCCAAGAGGGAGACTGGTAAGATTCGGACTTACCGACCAAAAGGGAGAATGGTAAGTTTCGGACTTACCGGCCAAAGGGGAGAATGGTAAGTTTCGGACTTACAGACCAAGAGGAAGAATGATAAGATTCGGACTTACCGACCAAAGGGAGAATGGTTTCACCCATCTTGGAGTGAAGCCAGGGACAATGTCTTTGAACTCCGTCCTTTCAGACGTGAATCAGGGAGACAGGGGTGTAGTGGTCCTAGCCCACTGTTTAGCCAAAAAGATTTACCAAGGGGATCTTATTTAATTATCAGTGCACCCTTGATCGTCGCCATTATGGGGATGTCAGTTGAAATAGCGTATTGCCCTGATACAGTTGTCATTTTGTAGGAGCCACTATGTGATGAATGTCACTTCTCTATAAGAAATGCACTAACCATCATTTGGAAGATAATTTACACCAAGCATTCTCAAAACAGTCCTTCTTTCACAGAGCAGCTTACATGCCCTTGGTCGAAGGCTTTGGCTCAGTTACATAGTAAGTGGATGTTCTGTTAGGTGCTTGAAACACGACTTTCGATCAAAGAGCAACTGACATGCCCTTGGTCGAAGGTTCTGGCTCAGTTACACTATAGCTTGTGCTTTATCTGCGACTTTTGACCAAAAAGCAGCTGACATGCCCCTGGTCAAAGACTCTAGTTCAATTACAATGTAGCTGGTGTTTTGTATGTGACCTTTGACCAAAGAGCAGCTGACATGCCCCTGGTATTGGACTGGCTGGACATCACT
>JAMKQA010013275.1:0-10627 GCA_024699735.1 Posidonia australis
ATATCAATATCAGATTATTTATATTGATGAAGTAGATTGCCTTTTCTGTTGCTATCTGTTTTTTAACATCTACAATAACCATTTACATTTCTTAAGGATATAGATATAGAGTTTTATTATTTGTACTTGCATTTAGACTTTAGAAATGGATGAGGATATGGAAGCACCCATATATAATAGATGGTGTTTGGCAACTTTTGACCATTGCATCATTGTTCCAAAAAATGGAAAAAATGACCATTTAAACTCCATTTAAACATTTTTTACATGACACCCTTTTTTGCGTTAAAACAACTTTTTTTAATATAATCTTAGTGACTTCTTGTCATTGACATAATTTGGTTATCTAAGTACTTATTTGTTTATTATACTTGTCACTTATTTAGTTATTTAATTTATGTTTTAGAATTATCGTGGTTAGATGATAATCAAATTCATAGTTGAATGATAATTACACATATTCAAGTTATATTTTTATTTAAATTATTTGTGTTTTAATAATAGTTCCATATATTGAGGTAATTTGTTGAATGTTGTTGGTTATATGCATGTTACATTTATTTTATTTTTTTAATTTCAACTATTTTTTCATTAAACCCCCATTTAAACACCAGTTTTTTTAAAAGACATTTAGAGACTTAATCCATGTAGAGACCGTTTTCTGTATTTTAAAACATTGCATGGCACTGAACATGACCAAGCCATAAATGAGGGAAGAAAAAGGAAAGAAGCATAAAGCAAGGTTAGATGATTCAAACACTAGAAGTGCAACTTAGTTGCATACTTGCATCAATGCATTGTCTAGGTTGGTTAACCCAAGCTGTAACCAAGAAACAAGAACAAGGCTGCTAGGCTACTCAAGTACACGATCGCCTCTATGATGTGCAAAGGTACTCAAAAGCAATCGAGTAGTTTAGGCCCTTCACAAGATAAGTCTAAGCCATCATAGATTATTATCGTATCAATGTAGAATCAACCTCAAAAATATAATTATATTGTTATTGAGTAGACAAAATTTTGCCCAAAAAAAAAGGGTACAAACTCAACAACAACCTGGTTAAATCATTGCCAAAATTTACTAAGTAAGCAACATTTGACATGAACCAACCAGTTATTGTATGGGAGATTTATAATGAAGTGACTATGATGGGCCACTCTGGTTTCTTTACCTATTTAGCCAGACAAAGAATTATCTTTAATTCTTTTTTTCATTTTCTTGATAATCCAAATTTCCATGCTCAAATGGTTGGTACAGCTTAAAATATAGTGACTCTATGTAATGGAACTTATTGTTGTGATTTTTTATGAGGTATGCAGTACCATCAAGCCACCATTGTGATAGATGGTATAAATACAGCCACAACAGGTGCATCAATTCTTCCTGCAGCCTTTCATTACAGTTATTGTTAGCTTCTCAATTTTCTCTAATCGAATACCTCAGGTCAACTATAAAGCAAATTTGGTATTTTGAAATATATCTTTGTTTATATTTCTCAAAATCGGAGACTGCATCTTTTTCCTGGGGACATTTCGCCCCACGAAATGGAATGGCCTTTCTAGAAAAATTGCCTCTCTTCTCTCATCGCCGAACATTAAAAGCTCGCAGAAGAAAACCTACCACATTTTCTAAATTACCTACAAAGTATGTAGGAACATGGAGGAAAGTAGGGAACACATGATTGTTGAGAGGGATCAAAAGGCTCATGTGACACTCCTAATTTCTTACATCTAATAATTATTGTTATATACGTTCTTCTCCGATCATGTGTTTTAACTAACTCCTTGAACATGAAAAAAGCAGCATACCCACCCGCAATATCGGGACTCATAAAGAGTATAAATCTCATTAAACACTGCCTGAGCACTTAATTCAGATCCTCATTAAACTGTGAATAACAAAGAAAAAAAATCTAGTTTGTTTACAATGGGGTTTTTAGTGATGATGCACAATGTAGGGTCCTATTTGGATGCCTGTTCAGGTAGAGTAAGAAAAATACCATATCTTGCCCATAGCTGAGGCTCCACCCCACTGCATTCGCGAATCAATATGGGGAATTTGGGATTTAGGGTCTTCAAATCTTTGTAATTCTTTTGCACGAACTCCCTGCATTGAAAAGCATCATCAAATTCTATTCTATCATGAATCATCATAAATTAGTATCACAATATGATTGAAAAAGGAGAATCAACACACATGGAGAGAGAGAGAGAGACCTGGTTTTTGCACTGACAGGTGAAGTTTGGCAGAAGAGGAAACGTAGTTCCTTGAGATTACGGGAGAGGTTAGCCCTCCATGCCATCTTTCTCTGCTCCTTAGGGAACAATCAATTGATCTGGTAAAAAATGGAAGCAAATCAAATAACACAACAGTGTACCTGGGCAAATGCAAGCTGAAATTATGCACAGCTTGAATTTACAATCTCAAATTTCATCTTCATTGATTACATTCATGTCTGGAAGTGATTAAAGACATAACTAGCTATACAGTTGGTGTAGATCCAAATTAATTCTTTTGAGATTAAAGGCAATGTTCTTGAATAATTGGTTATAAGGCAGTTCGACAAGTGATCTTCCAAACATTTTTTAGCTTTTAAGGGCTCATTTGGCTGAGCTTATAATTTGATTTTATGATGATTTGACAATATAAATTAAAATAGGGTACTGAACATATGTCAGGAATCATAAAACATACGGCTGAAGATGTAGTGTTTTGATTTTTAGGTACAGCTTGTTATTGATCTTTCTGTAACAACAGGAAGGTCCTTGACTTATATTTTCTGAATATAATTATAAATACATAAGAAGATAAATACGCATGTTCATGGACCAATGTCACAAAAGCACACACAAATTAAACAAATGAGCATTCCCTCAGAAGAATGTATTGATTTTAACATGCATGTTTGCTTTAACACAAGGCTGAAACAAGTTAAGGACATTTTCCACCATGGGGAGCCCAATGAAGCCATCAAGCAAAGAAAGAAAAGAAATTCAAACTATGAGACTGTTAAAAAACAAAAGAGACAAAGAACGATACATCCCTTAAACCCATAAGATCAATAAAATAAAAGGCAACATATCAAACAAAATAATAAATAGAATAAGATTGGTAATCCTCTCGGTATCAAAAAAATTTCAACTCGTCATGCAAAAATCAGCCCACTACCTTTAACAATATCCGCCGATCAGCGCGATAAAGCATAAATGAGAAAAACCACCCTCATTATTACGTCCAAGCAAAATAGAACATACCAGTGTCAGGTGACAAGAAAAAAGATGTTTTGTTATCAATTGTAGAAGAAGAACGTAAAATTATATCGTTTTTGGCTCACTAACTTGTTCCTTCAGTTCAGATATCCATCCCGTAATCCTCAATGAATAAAGCCCTACATAACACCGTTCACAATAATAGTAGTGGAATCGAGGTCTCTATAACGCCTCCCCACGGATCGAGTAACCCTTTCCTCAGAATACGAAAATCACGAAGAAAAAAAAAAACAACAACAACAAATTAGACATCGGTATGAGGATTTGAACTAGAAGAGATTGCGATGGTGGTGTTTGGGATTTGGTGGGGATTCCATCAAAATCTCTAGGTTCCCTAAAAGTAATCCTTAGAAGAACGAAAACTTTGAATTTTGAGAGATGTCCCCAACAAACGAAAAGCAAACCACAGAAAGCATCGATGAGAATAAACATGGGGGGAAAGAAGATGAGATGTGTGCGAAAGAAAAAAAGCGGTACCTCCCTCCGAGAAGATGGAGCTGCGGCTGATGCGATGGAAAAAGGAATCCGGCCCCGGCCTCCGGTGGTGAAGAAAAAGATGGTTTTGCAACAACGTCCTTGTACAAAATACTTATTCCGTTAACACCCTCCTTGTATTCATTAATACTTTAGTCTATCCAAACGACCAGATCCAATCCCACCCACCCCGAGTCCCCAACCCACCCCCACATTGGGCTTTTGGTTTCAGCTTTATCCAAGGCCAAGCCACAAACACGAGCTAGGGTTAGGGTTTTGCGCTACCACTGTTCTATAAATCAACCCCATCTTATCCTCCAACTCCAATTTGAAGTTTTCATCTCTTTTTTCTCGTGTGACGGCGTACATTCTTCTTCTTCTCTCTTTCGCCTTCGCCCTCCTGCTTTTCCTCTGTTGAATGGTTGGGGGATGGGAGCTTCTCTGAGGATGATCAAGATCATAACTTCCGTTCTTCCTAGAAGGATTTTTTTTTTTTTTTCATTTAGATCCGTGAGTATACGTTATGGAGACCTGAACTGAGGAGACCCTCCAATCTCCACCACCATCACCGATATTTCTAGTCGTCTACTGTTGTTTTTTTTTCCTGTTGTTTTTTTATTGGGTATTTGGGTCTCTGGTGATGAACAAAATCATAACTTTCGTTCTTCCGAGAGAATTTTTTTTATCCGTGATGAAATATTATGGAGACCTGAACTGAGGAGACCAGCAAAAACATGTCCTTTTTCGCCCTTTTTGTCTGGCTGGTTAGCTTGATTTCTATTTCCGTTGTTATTGTTTTCTTACAGTTATTAGTCTCTGATGATGACCAAATATAAAACTTTCGTTCTACCGAGGTTATTCATTGCGGAATACTATATGGAGACCTGAACTGAAGAGACATTTTAGATAGCCAAAAATATGGGTTTTTTTCTCCACCACTGATAATATAAATATTTCTTTTCCCTTGTAATTAGACTTTCTGTTTTGCTTGTAGTTTATAAAGATTGTGGCTTTTATCGCGTGTATGATCGATCCCTGTGATGGCCAATATGATATAAAGTAGTGGGCTGATTTTTGCCTGATGAAAATTGCTTCGATTCTGAGGGTGTACTCCAATTTTATTCTAGATACTTTCATTTGTTGGCAGAGCTGTTTTTTTTTTTTTAATTGCACAAGTTCTTGCATTTATATTTCTTTGTTCTCTTTTATGTACTTATAATCAGCTATTGGACTCCCCATGAATACTTATTCTTTTACCTCCCTTGAAAATACTTAATTCTTTTTTTTTTAATGTAAAAAGATGTGGTATGCTTGTTGGTTGCCTTGACGATTTGGACTCCCCATGATTGAAGATATTGTTAATTAGTTTCAGCCTTGTCTGAAGGCAATCGTGGATGTTGATACCATACATTCTTCTGAGGGAGTTAATCAGTTCTTTCTTTTGCATATGCTTTTCTCACCTTGTTTGATGATACACTAGTTCCAGACAAATGTATCATCTAGGGATCCCTAGGGCTCCTGTGCTGCAAAGGTGCCATGGCAGCTACATTGCTCTTGTCCAGGAGGTTTTGTGAAGGCCCAAGCTCTAGATTCCAGGGAGGCGAAGATCATGTTAGATTAATAGCAGGAAAAGGGAAACTCATTTGGAATTGTCTATCAGCTTGGAGGAGGAACTACTGTACTCTACCTGTGATTTCATAGGCAATTTTGTAGAGTTTCAACTGCTGTGCCTTTGTTATGATACTGCAATGTTTTGTTCCTGAGTGTTGTCATTTGTTGGGTGTCTTTTGTTAGTGATTGAGGTCAATGTTACTTTTGCTGTTTATTCTTTCTTTTGTTAGTTTTTTTATAACAATTTTTCTTTTTGTTTCTTTACTGCTGAGAGGCAATCAAATATGTCTGTAAAGCTCATCTTTTCAATTTTCTATGCTTATGAAACGCTGATCTTTGAACAACCTCACATGATTCATCCTTTTCTTTTAATATTTCTTTTCCCAAAAGGGTGAGGATAAAATGACAAAGAGAGGTTTACTTCAAGAGTAAAGCCGAATAGAATGTATAATAATACATTGTTATTCAAAGGAGAAAGGAAAACAAAATCTGAGTCAAAATTTGATATGCATAATTAGATACGTTTTGTTTATTTTTTATATACTTAATCATTGAAAATTGGTGTGACTTGTGCACAATTAGTAAATTTGAGAGTGATTATGATTAATCATTTTATTTTTTATTTTTTTAGCATAGTTAAGAAATACAATTACTTTTGAATTGTTCTTGATTTAGTTTATATGTTCAAATTAGTGGTCTTTTAATTATTGGTTATGATTATGGTCAAAATTTTATTTTAATTATGTCTAATCATTAAATATCAATATTACTCGTCTATTATTACTAATTTTGTAGTGTGATTATTCTTATTTTTTAAAATTTTTTATCATTCTTAATCATTAATTGATGATTGATAGTTATAGAAGAAATTTGGAGAAATTGAAAAGCAATATGTAGTTAAAAAAAGAGTGATATTTAAGTAATGTGTAGGGAGGTAAAATGATATTTTCTAACTCTATTAACGACTACAAGTAATGGTTGGTGTTATTATACATTAGTTAGCAAGGACATTGAAGATAATCATCAAACACTTTGGAGGTAGTAAGATAATTATCAAAAGCATTGTTGCACTTATTATGTATATTTGGGGAAAAATTCAAGAAAAATTATAGAATTCATGAGTAACTACCAATTTTGACGAAATAGGTCATCAAATTGCTTGGAAATTGATCTGATTAGTGTTAATTAGTTTACAAAAATCTTACAAAATGATTAATCTTTAATTAATCAGTTAATTATTGATTAATTTTGAGTAATTGGTACAAATACTCATTCAGACTAAGTTGTCCAAATAAATGATTCCATTAATCAATTTAATTTTTATCCTTTTCCTTGTTTATAAGTTATAGTAATTTTATATACTCTCTCTCTCTCTCTATATATATATATATATATCAAGAGAATATTTTGAGAGATCTATCCTTACTTTAGAATAGTGAGGTCTTTGATCTTGTTCGTTATTAGATAATTTTATGATTTAGTTTTGATGAAATCAAAAATTATTTTAAAAAATCATTAAAATTTTTCATTTTAAAATTCAAAATCCTTCCCATTTCATTATTAAAACCTCACTCCTCCCAGTTACTCAGAAAAATAAAAAAACAGCCACCCCATTGTTGCCCTCCCGTCCATGATGTCATCTTCTTACACAGTGGCGTCTTCACTTCTACAACCATGCTTGTTGTCACTTCTCCTGCTAGTTCTCGTTGTCATATTCTCCACCAACTATTGCCTTAACCTGAGCATCGATGCTCGACTCCCTACGATGACAACATTGAAGTCCTCCACTAGCATGGTTCTAAATGTTGATTTCGTGTCGAACTTCGATAAGTTGAAAAATAGACACGTGTCGGTGAAATATCAATATATTGGAATCGTGTCGGTGGAAACACGATAAAAAAAATTTACATTTGTTTAGAAAACTTCTATTTCGATATAGTGTCGGAGTCATGTCGGTAAATTAAAAATAAGACACGTGTCGGAGAAATTTCGGTGACACGCGTAGACAATTAGTACCATGCCCACTAGCTCAACTGCAAGAACTTAAAGCTCCAACCTCTCCTAGAAGCCTTCGACCTCTCCAAGACCTTCCTTGTCAACGACAGTGTGGGGGTTTACATTGCCCCATCGCTGCCTTCCCCTCCCTCCTGTTGCCCTCTCTTCCACCTTTGTTGCCACACTCCCCCTCCCCCTCCCCCTCGCTATCATCCATCCTGTCCATTGAAAATCTCATCTCCCTCCATCATTCACACTGCTACCCTGTGAAAGCCTCATAGGAAGCATGAGAGAACTTTAACCACAATCCTAAATATTGAAATTAAAATTAAAAAAAGTACTAACACTAAAATAAGAAAGTATGACACTGAAACTAAAATTAAAATGTTACTAATCAAAATTGGCTTATATAAAGGATGTTAAAATATGACATTGAAACCAAAACATTACGACTAAAAAAAATTTAAATTACCATATAAAAAGGAATATTAATGTGATTCAGTTATCATTAAAAATTATTAGTAAATGAAAATGAAGGGAAAATAAAAAATTACAAAACCATCATTACAAAATAAGCAGTTTTACTAATTCAAAATCAACATTTAATTTAAAACATGGAATGTATTATTAACGACAGATGATGAAGGGCCTTAAATCACAAAGTAAGAACAGGCTTCACACACACACACACACATAGAGAGAGAGAGAGAAATGATCAGGTAAGACCTTGTCCTACTTAAGATAAGTAGGATCTTTAATCTTAACAATCCATTTTTATCTTAGTAACTACCATTTAAATGACAATAATTTAAAACAATTCCATTAAATAATTAAGTAGTTATGGTAATCACCTTTTTTTATTGTAAATACTACACCCTTTCATTGGATTGGTTTTTTTTAATATTTTTGTGTTGTTACAATAGCAATTTTTTGCCTTCATCTGGTGTTTAATGAAACGTTACAAGATATAATTTTTGATTGTAGAAAAAGTTTATACATAACGTATTATCGTATATGCATGTTTATTAGTACATATACCATGACACAAGTTTTATTTAGTTTTAACATTACATTAACTTATTTTTGAGTTAGTAAAAGTTTTGTAGAATATGTTTCTATCAATCTTAATAATTTCGTACCAAATTTTGTTTTCATTCTAAAAGTCCCATAATTTGTTTTAATGTTTATATTTCATTGATGTTGTTTTAATGTTATGTTAGCAAATTTGTTTATTACTAGAGTCCCAATTAATTTTTATGTTACGTTAACAATTATTTATTTTGTTAACCTTTTACAGCCTCATTTGGCATAGCTGGGCTCCCTTAAAAGTCAAATTGCTCTGTTGGATGATTTTGTACAACAAAAATTTGACTAAAGAAAATTTAGCCAAAAGAGGATGGAATGGTTCACACAATTGAATATTATGCAACTCACACGGAGAGACAAATACTCACTTATTTATTAACTGCTCCTATATATGGCACATATGGAGATTTTTTTTAACCTCTGATTTATATCCTGGTTATTTCTGTATTGCAAATTTATTTAATTCTATGCCTCCACTTAGATTTCATTTAAATAATCGTGGTTGGGTTGTTTTACTTCAAATCATCCTCTGATTGACTTGGAAGAAGAGAAATAACAGAATTTTCAGAGACTCTTGTAAATCTCATTCACTTTTCCTTTCTGATATCATTTCGCTAATGTATCACTGGATAGAAATTTTTGCCATAGGGTTCAAAAAGGATGAACTTCTTCACTTCATCACTGATAGGACCACTGCATGGACTGCAGAACAAGCTTCAAACCTTCCCTCTTCTTTCAGGGCTCATTTGAGGCTAATCAGCCTCAACTCTCTGAGCTAGTTATTAACAATATTCCTAGTTCTACCGGTGATGGAATTGGGCCATGAGTATCTTGCCAAGATACAATTTTGATTTGAGACATCACTATTTTTTGGTTTGTATGTTTAAGACTAAAACATTGCTATGGTTTCTCTGGAACTGTTTGTTCCAAATTTTGTAACATTCTGGACTTAGTGTTCCCTTGGTGGTGGTTTTCATAACCAATGGGATTAAATTCAATACAACTTACCGATATCAAAAAAAACAATTATTTATTTTGTACTAGAATTATTTTGTATCAAGTTACATTTATTCTTAATACAATGGATTATGTATTTGACCGCATCATAGGTTTTTTATTTAGTGTAACGCTAACGAGTTTATATTTCAATTTTTATTTTGACGTTACTTATATAAGTATTTCCGTTTCACTTTTACAATTTTCATACGTTACAATTTTAGTATTGAAATAATATAACGATCATTTTTTTTTGCAAATTTTCATCTTTTTATTTGTAATGATGGATGTTGTATAAGATAATTCATTAACAATTGATCATTTCATTATAACGAATTTAGTATTTATTAATAGTTAACATACTATTTGTTTTCGAAGTTATGAAAGTAGCTATTTCATTATAATGAATTTAGTATTTATTAATAGTTATCGTATCAATGGAACCAATAAAAATTTATCAGATGTTAAACATGATTATACAATTTCTAACTAACACATTGGTCAGAGATCATACACTATTAATCTTAAAGATTATAAAGGTTCATATTCCAAAAAAAGTGAATGTAGAATTTTGACGAAAACTTTGGTTTTACTTAGTTAACGTAACAAAGAAACTGTTTGTAATTATAATGAATTATCAAGTTAAAAATCAGTAACAAGTTCAGATAAGTAACAAGTTCTTATTGTAAACATTTCTAAATGTTTCTATTGTAGTAGAGAGAGAATATTAGAAGCTCTGATTCTCGATATCGGACATGGCAAACATGGGTGGGAGCGAGGGAGGAGATTAGAAGGAGAAGGAGAGAGAATATTAGAAGCTCTGATTCTAGGAGATGTAGTAGAGAGAGGAGAATAGGGTGTGGAACTTAAGAGAGAGAGAGATAGAGGAGGAGTTTGAGTTTTGATGTTCATTTAATTGGATTTACCTTTCTTTTTTTTGCATGAAACATAATCAATGAATAACAACTCACGAGGTTTTGAAAATTACTCCTATTTATTAAAGCATCTTTATTGCTTTCAAAGTATTCTTTTCAATAACTACGATTATAGGCCTCACGTACAAAAGTGAGGCCAAACCTTACTAGATAATGACTCACATACACACATACACTCTATATATATATGTGTGTGTATGTATGTATAGACATGGAATTCGGGCCTGGCTGGGCCGGCCCGGCCCATGAAAGAGGCGGCCCGC
>JAMKQA010013285.1:0-20138 GCA_024699735.1 Posidonia australis
AGAGTAGAGTAATATATATTATATATATAGTGTATATATTATACATTACTTTTTATATTTAATTATAATATATTATAAATAAATCGGGTCCATGGGTCTGGGTATTTTTAGACCCAGACCCGACCTAGTAAATGAGCGGGTCTAGCGGGTCTGGGTCCACGGGTCCATGGGTCTCATTTTTAGGACCCAGACCCATATTTAATGGGTCTAGACCCGCAGGTCCTGGGTCCAGACCCGACCCATTGCCAGCCCTACTTTCATCTCTGGCTTTGTGTGTAAAACCAAAAATTAAGGTAAAATTACAATCAAGTGAAATTACAAATTTACCCCTGTCATGCCAAAGACCCAGTAATCATCAAGAAGAAGCTAGCGTTGGATCAACAGTGGTAATTGTACTCATTAGCCTCATCAAAACCTTTTTCTTGTTTTTTCGATCCAGTAAGTCCGATAATTTGTCAGCTCTCTCTTTTCTTTGTCAACCTGATAAGTTTGATATCTTGTCAAAACTTTTCCTTGTTTTTTCCAACCCGACAAGTTCGATAACTTGTCAGCTCTTCCCATTCTTTGTCGACTCGACAAGTTTGATATCTTATCAGAATCTTTCCTTATCTTTTTCAGCCCAGCAAGTCTGATAACTTGTCAGCTTTCTCGTTTCTTTGTCGGCTCAACAAGTCTAATATCTTGTCAGAACTTTTTTTCTTATTTTTCTGGCCCAACAAGTCTGATAACTTGTCAGCTCCCCTCTTTCTGTCCTCTCCTAGCCATTTGTCTGTACACTAACAGCTATTAGGTTCTATCTTATCAACTCCTAGTCGTCTGTTTGTACGCCTACAGTGACTAAATTCTATCTTGTTAGCTCTTAGCCGTCTGTCTGTACGTTGACAGCGACTAGATTCTATCTTATCAGCTCTTAATCGTCTGTCTGCACGCCAATAACGACTAAGTTCTATCTTGTCAGCTCTTAGTTGTATACCTGCATGTCGACAGCGACTAAGTTCTATCTTGTCAGTACCTAGCTGTCGATCTATCTGTACGCCGACAGTGACTATATTCTATCTTGTTAGCTCCTAGACGTCGGTCTGTTTGTACACCGACAACAACTAGGTTTTATCTTCTGTCCTAAATCATTCTTTTGTCGACTCAACAAGTCTGATATCTTATCATATCCTCCTCCTAGACTCCAGTGTTGAAAAATCTTATATTTATTTTGATGATAACAATTTTAGTGTGATTAAACACAGGTGGCTTTATAAGGCCATATGAAGAAAGCAAGTACTACATTATAAAACAAATCATATAAGTATGTGTTATGAGATGTAAAGATCACATATTTGTATTCATGAGATATAAAAAATGTATTGATATGTAAAGGAAGAAAGGATATGTAAATCACATGTAAATCGGCATACCGAATATTTTCGGAATACCGATTCAGGAAAAAACGGCACATCAAACAGCACACCAAAATTCAAAGAGGAAATGAAGCTGCTAGCAAATCGACATACCGAATATTTTCGGAATACCGAATCAGGAGAAAACGGTACATTAAGCGGTACACCGAAATTCAAGGAACAAGGAAGCAGAAAGCAAATTCGGCACACCGAAAGATTTCGGAATACCGAATTATCCCGACCGTTACATATTTCAGTCGACCGATTAGTTTCGGCATACCGAATCTTATGTCAGTAAACAAAAGATTTACTAGTCGTTAGTCACATTTAGAGGAAAGCCTAACACTATAAATTAAGGTCCATATGCAGCTCACAAACCACTGAATTTTCATTGAGCTATCATACTTCTAGTGCTTCAAAATTCCATCAATACTTCGCTTCAAGTACAAAGAGCTTCAACTTCCATTCCGACAAGCAAGAGTGAGATCACAAGTTGGGCAAAGGTCACTCTCGCCTTCAAGTGCTTTGAGTTATTCTCTAGGAAGGAGAAGGAAATTGTGATTCAAGGCTACAAGCAAGGTAAATTAGTTGTTTGTAAAATTCTAGTTATTGAATAAAAGGGTTAAGTCTCAAGTGAGGAACTTGAGGAGTGGACTAAGCCAGGGTTGGTTGAACCACTATAAATTCTCTGAGTACTTGTGGTTGAATGTGTATGTGATTAATTCTTATATTCTTAAATTTGCATATTAACGTTAAAATTAATCAAAAATCAGAGATTCTCTATTCACCCCCTCTAGAGAAGCCTTAATATCCTACATCCAGCCCAAACGAGCGGGATCTAGGTTCCCCTCATTTCTTTGGGCTGGTACCCCAAACTACCCGGACAACTTCTGTCACCAGTCATTTTCTGGTCGGCGAATCCGTCGGTCTTGTCATGCCCCTTTTCCCCTCAGGTTGATAACTGAAACCATCCGATAATAGGTCCGTCAACTCATCAAACATCATGACATTCACTCACGCCTACATGCACCAACTTGCACCTACTTCACAATAACCATTGTAATTCAACAGGCTTCAGAAATTGTAACGCCCCGAATTTCCCGTAACAATTTAAAACAAATTAAATTACAGGAAACTAAAGCTAAACAGAAAATACCAAGCTACCAGGAACTTATGTGTGTGGCTACGAGACTCCAATCTATATGCACTATACTAAACCTTCTGCTTGCCTGCACTTGCAACCCAAAAACAAGAGGAAAACGCATGAGTAACAATAGTCACTCAGCACACACCCCACGAAAAACAACGGAAAACAAAACTATAATTAATTTTCTTTCAAATTCATTTTGCAAACCATTTCCTTTCAAATCTCACAAGCTAGGCCCACACCGGTCAAAACCACAAACGAAGCTCTATTAGCCCAAAACCACAAGCACGACCCTCAATGGCCGGAACCACACATAGTGAGTCGGCAAGTCCTACATTAAGCAACCAAACTCCAGCCATAAGCAGTTCACCGAGAAGCGACCACGGCGTTTTGCACTGCCATGGTGAAGCCACCCTGTGTAGGAATATCACCATCCTGCGATTCTCCATACCTAGAGAACCTCATAAAGTCAACCCTTCTCTGGGAAGGCTATCTGTCTCTCAAGACGCTACCAGTTACAGGACACGTGTCCCACCCGCACTGGCCACTACAAGGTTTACCTTCTCACGACGTTCTCCACACACGGTACTCAAAAGAGAGTGTCATACTTCCACGCCTGACAACACCCGAGCCTTAGTTCTCACAACGACAGCAGGAGTATCATACCTTCCCATCATGCCATAAGACACCTCAACCCGCAGACTACAATCCTAGTCTTAAGACGACAGTCAAGGAGTCTCATACCTCCAGGACTCGACATCCCTCAGCCTCGAGTATCTCGACCCCCGACCTCGACCAGGGAGATGTGCCCGACCACCTGAGAATGTCGTCACATTCCCTGGTCCTAACGACATGATCCCACAGTATCTCGGTCCGTATATAGAAAACTAGGAAACCCATTTTTCAAATCTGCCAACTCATCTCTTTTGAAATTATTTTCAAAATCGTTTTATATCTTTGAAAACTCTTCCAAAACCCCAACAAAATGACACATCAAGTGTCCCAAGGGACCACCACTGACAGCCCACAATCCTATCTCAAAGGGACAATACAAACCAATCCAAGAAATCCATAGAAAATCATATTTTATAAAAGCATTTGGACCTTAATTTGGCATGCTTAAAATCCTTGGTTTGGTAGACCAATCTGGATTGATCGATCGAATCTGGTCAATGGTCAACACTCTGGTCAAAATCGGTATACCGAAAAAGGTTCGGTCGATCGAAATCCACTGATCTGGTCGAAATAACTGAATTTCGACCAGAGGACCAAATTGACAGAAAAACGACATATTGAAATGGTTTTTGTATGTCGATTTTTATGAAAAATAGAAAACAGTCCAAACGCTACAATTCAAAATTACCCAACTAGGACCGACGATCAGACCTCCAAAACCAACACTAAAAATTCCACATAAAACATAAGATGTAGACCCTTGAGTCTACTCCAAAACCCAACAAACAAACCAAAATCCATTCACCATGCATTAAGATATAAAATCACAAAGGCAGGAGAGTCAAAACAACCTAAAACACAACAACTGCCATAAATATCCATAAAATCACAAAACAAATCTCATAAATTCACAATAAATTCTAGGAATGTAAATTTACCTAGATTTCATGCAACTCTATCAATTTCTACCATTTTCATGCTCTCTATACATGAGTTGGAGGTGTGTACCTGAGAAACGTACTTCGACAATCCTTCAGCCGACTCCGGCGACCACGACCCTTGTCGAGGCTCACACGACCACAGGGGCACACCACTGGAGCTTCACACATCGCTACGAGCCGCCACATGCCTTTGCCAACTCACCAGCATACCAAACAGAGGAGAGGGAAGAAGCAGGGAATGAAACGAGGGAGAGGAGGGGGTGGGGGTGAATGGGGGAAGAGTGAGGGAGAAGAAGGAAGGCGAATGGGGGAGGAGAAGGGATGGCGTGCTTATGGGAGGAGGATGAACACGCGGAGAAGGAGAGGAAGAGAGGCAAGGTGAGCTGGCTGTGGTTGACGCGTATGAGCTTATAAGGCCATGCAAGGTGGTAGCTGAACACGTGCATAACCGTGCGTCCTGCCTATCCACAAGTCCGCATGGAGCATACCCAACTCACACTACCAACTCACTCCCACCAATAGGCCCACGAACGCGGGCCTCACATGGACCCACACCTGGGCCTTACACGCACAGTGGCACAATGCATAGTGTCAAACAACGCACAAGGACACGTAATTGAAGCCGGCCCACGAAGCCCAAGCTCAAGAGCACAAAACCACACAACGGACTTCAGAACAGTAACACCCGTCTAGGAATAAATTCATTAAAAAGTAAATAATTACAAATAAATTTTACTGGTGTTACAGAAATTCACATATTTAGCCTATCATGCATTAGCAACAATCGTATTCATCGGCATTCATTGATGACCCAACAACATTCTAGCATTAGCAACACATACCTCTACTATCAGCATCGTTGAGAACCATATGTGCACCTGTCTGGTTTCGACGTGCAATCATTTAAACATCCCAGAGATACATAGCATCTGCATCAGCATCTACACCTTGGCACGCGAGCCGCAACCTTCAGTGTATCCGTTGGATAAGTGACTCATTGCCAATAGCAATATTCCTTTCCCATTGACTAGGACAAGGTGTCTTTTCTCAATCCTGAACAGCAGTCTTAATTCTCTCGACCTTGCTTAGGGAGGGACATCTGTAGACATCCCGGTTTCTGACCAATGTTGGCAGGTGGACCCAGCAGAGAGTGCAACTGAACGACAGACCTGGTCCTACCTTAATTCCCAAACCTAGCACATAAACCTAAATAAACCTAAAACCTTCAAATTACCCTAAACCAAACCCCATTCACTAAGCCCAACTCCAAAAGCCCAAGTCGTATGTTGTGGCCCAGTGAGATGCGCGACCCAATAACGTCGCCTAAGGGCGCGTTAGGACCAGGGCAACCAACTGTGCGTTGCCTGACTAGTCACTTTCGTCGTACGACCTCGTACCTTGTACAAGCGACGTTGCACATGCTTCACTCGAGTTGTCCCCCTGGCGTACCTGACATCCACAGTCTTCCTACACCCCGTCTCCAACCACCACGCCCTGCGCCGCCATACTGTCACGCAAGGCCTACAACGACGCCGACAAGCCACTCCCTACAACCCTAACATCTTCACCTCGTCATGCCACCATTCCACCTACTGAGACCAGCGATCCAAAACTGCAAGCCTTCTCCTGTAGCCAAACCACCACATCCAATTGCGAGAGCCTAAAGAGCCAGAACTACCAATTGCCAGAGAAAAACCCATCGCCATTGAAGAAACTAGAGAGCACTAGAACTTGCTCCAAGCCAGCCTCGCCTTGCCTCAAGGAAAACTCCCAAGTGATCCCCGAGAATTCCTAAGCCTAGTCTGACCCATCCTCAGTCGCAACCGCCTACTAAGCCTCTACGCCGGAACTCTCACCGCTGACCATAGGGGAGACACTCCAGCCATCAACAGGTAATATTCGCTTCCTAGTTTACTAGAGGATTACTTAGAGTTGCTAATTTGGTTTTCCTACACCGTTTTCTTGTGATTTTTCTCTGCCATTTCATTGCATTTTGTCTCCCCTTCCACCAATGGACGACTGCTGCTGGCGTGAGGCCCCTTGCCACTGAGCACTTGGCCAAGGCCGTTTCAAGGCACTTTCCCCTCCTCCTACCCAATGCTCCTATCGTTTCAAGGCCGTTTCAAGCACTTGGTCTTCTCCCATGGCCAGACAGGCTCCGGTGAGTAGTGATGCTAGCGACGGGAGCGGGGAGGAGGCCATGACCGATCCCACCCTATTTAGCTGAAGGTTTTGCCTTGTCCCATGCATGTTCTAGCTTCCTGGATGCTTTCGTAGCTTTGACATTGCATGACTTTGTTTTGGGGAGGTGATCATTTCGTCAAGTCTGAGCTCTGTTCCAGTTGCACGTCCCAACAGAGCACCCAACATGCACATATGTGTCAAGGACATTATGGTGCCTAACCTGCCCAGGCCTTGATCACATACCCTTCCATTTAAGCTTTCCTTGCAGGTTTGGCTCCTTGGTTTGATTGGGAGTTCCTTTTTTGCTTATATCTGTATTTTCACTTTAATATTCTCTTGTAGGTTTCCTATGCCCTTTTTCCTACCACGTAGTCTACCCCCCTTTTAGTTACCATGTTGTAGCCCTTGAGTGCGTGAGGGATTAGTCGTGATGGTTAGTTGCTTAGGCATGCCCTAGGGTACGTTCTAGGCACACGTACCTCTAGCACGCCTGTGATGCGCAACTGTCCTAGGGATCAAGCCTAGCCCAACTTAGCCTCTGACCTTGTCACACATTCATCCCTTGCATCGTTTTATGCAGTTTGATTACATTTTTGTTTTGTTATGTTGCATTTTTTTAATCACCTTGTTTTAATTCTCATGCATCATCTTTGTAGTCATACATTAATCGGCATTCAAGCACCTATATAGCCATGCATGCGAGAGATAAGTCCGAGAAAGACCGATTCATCAGGCGTGCGGGGATGCTGAATACCTTCCCTGTAAGTAATAAGAGTCCTTACCCTTTCTATGGTTCGCAATGACCCATGCGTTGCGTCCATTTGGCACGAAGTTATTTCTATCTTGTATTTAACTTTGAGTTTTGATTTTTGATATGGTTTTCCTTATCTTTCATTTTTTTAATAAACTAGGTGGCGACTCCATGTTTTATCTTCACTTTATTTTGCCTCTTATCGGTGTTTTTGAGTCATTTTTTCCTCGTCCTCTGATTCACCAAATTTATTATGGCCCTATCGGTCTCCATGCAGTCCCGATCACATCGAAGTGCAGTTCCCCCTCCCTTCCCCGCCGACATGGTCACAGTCGGTAATCTATTAGGGGTATGAGACTCTAATGGAACCAATTGTTTGATACGATCATGGTTACCGAAGTTTGGGACGGTTAAGAGAGACCAAATTATCTCATATGAGACTGTATTGGCTGGGTCTAGGGGTGTGAACTGGATGTCCAGACACTAATGGGACTTCAGGAAAAGACGTATCCCGTACATATATAATGAAAAATAAAATGTTAAGACATGTTGGTAGGGGTGGTTTCCTCTCGCACGGGAAACTTCACCATGGTACTGCAGTAGGGTAGGGGTTGCAACCTCATTGGCTGCTTGTGTGTTTGATTGTCTCTGGTCAAGGTGACAATATTGAAATTGATTGTGAAATGTGTATGTGGTTTTGAGCTAGAATCAGACTATAAATTTTGACTTGAGGTTTTAGCCAGATTCTAGTCGAATTGAAAATAATTTAAAAATGATGATTTAAGCTAATTACCAGTCAATGTTTGCTTGAATTTTGAACATTGTATTTTAGGCTGGATCTGGATGATATGGTAGTTTCTCGAATGCATAACTGATTTAAAAAATGCATGAGATTTGAAAAAAAGGAAATTGATTGAAAAAGTAGGATTTGGATAAGGATTCCAGAGTTTTGTGAAATGACTTTATAACTAATAAAGATTAGATTTTTCTCATGGTTTTCTGCGGTTGGGCGTGTACTGGATAACTTAAAGGTCACTCACGCGTGTTTTTTTTTCCTTATTTTGGTTATCAGGTGCGTAGGTAGAGTGCAGTCCAGTCATTGGTGTCCGAGTTTCAGAGCCACTAGCTGCACACTATTTCTAGGTAGTAGTCTTTCCTTGGTTATTTTAATTATTGTAATTAGAATAGATGCTATTTAGGATAGCACCTTCGGGGTCGAGGCGTTACATCAACGACGACTGCATTGGTGGTGATTGACGACACCGACGATGGTGGCGGTGATGACATGCAATGGTGGCGATGGTGGTGGCTGACAACTCGTGACGACGATGGTGGTGGCTAGCGACGACGACGACGACAATGGTAGCCGATGGCAGCGACGTCACCAGTGGTGGCTAGAGACGACAGTGGCAATGGTGGCGGTGGCAGATGCGACGGGCAATGGTGGTCGTGGTTGTCGACAATGATGGACAATGATGGACAGTGACTCAATGAGCAGCAATTGGCGGTAATGACGAGGACAATATGGTTCTTTGATTAACTCATAAATGCTTATTGAACATATAAACCAAACATATTTTTCTTTACCTCCATAAAAGTTACAAAAAGTACAACTTAACAAAAAACCAACTTTTCTTAATAAGCTACGTAAGAAAAAACGTTTCCAAATACAACCTAAATCAAGAACTAGATAGAATAATGTTAGACAAGTGGCATGACATTAAATTAAATTAAAGATAAAAGTTAATCCTCACGTAAATAACATCTTATAAAAGTTAATACTTTATTTTCATACTTTCTACTATTTTATTTAATAGTCGTTTGTTCACAAAGTAGGTCACGACTAATACAAGAATATCACACTTTAGAATTAAAACTGTCTTAGAAAGTTGTATTTTTTTCAAGTGTTTGTAATATACAAAATTGATGTGCATATAAGCTTATAATGAAACATTTTTCAATAAGTACTTTTTCTAGTGTCCATCCTTCCAAACTTATTAGTTGAACACGTAGGAATATATTTATAACATGGTTTGCCATTATGAAGCATATGCTAATCATCGTTATGTGTGCTTATAGAAGGCTAACTTGAATGAACTAGGAAATTCTCTGATTTTTCCTCTTCATCTTAGGATTTCATTCGAGATTTATTCACATCCTATTTTTTTAGTGTATGTGTCTCATTTTTAGAACTTTAGCTTTGAATTCATTGCAACTATTTTAGGTTTTTAGGTTCCCTGCAATCATTGTTGATTTGTTCCAAGAGAAGTAGTGGAGAAGTCAGGAACTAAACTTAAGGAGGGGATGGTATTTTACATTATATATGTTAATAAATATATAAAAAAACAATAATAATAATAGTAATAAATAAGAGTGATTTTAGAAACAACAAACGGTCTTCTTTCTCTTTTCCTATGAAGTATCCAAAAATGTAACCATTAAAACAAAGATATTTACAAAAAGAGTATCCAAAGATAATTTTAGACTTTATAAAGGTTCTCAAAATATAAGATTTGTTTAAAACTTTTGCATTGTAATCTTAAACTTTCTTAAATTTTGCATGATATTAAAAATTTAATAAAATTTGATTTTAAATAGGGTAGATAATTTACATTGCATCTTAACTTCTTCTTTTTTTACTCTGTAATAAGTAGTTACAATAGATTTGTTTTTTAAAGAAGGTTGCAGTTTACCCTTGCACCGACATAGCATTGGAAGTTTGTTCTTTAATGTTCTTTATTTTTGCAAAGGTTGAGGTTTTATTATTCTTTCAGTTTCTTTTCTTTGTCGGGTCTATCATCTATGACTGAAGATTACAATTAAATACAAATGTGGGAATCGAGAGAGATCACATTATTATAACAATCTTTGATAGTGGGGCAGGATTGCTGCTGTTCGTGTCGAGAGGAGAAGAAGTGGGGACCTACAGTTGTTTGTTGAGAGGAGAAGAGGTGGACCTACTGTTGTCGGCGTCAGGAGGGAAAGAGGCGGGAGCCTGCAGTTGGGGAGCCATGAGAATGGTAGGACACTAGAGGAGTCGGTGAGAGGTAAGCACCTTTAAATTAGGATTTAGGAAGCATTTTATCGACAAGTATACCTCATTGTGTTGGAATCATCCATGAACAAGGGAATTTTTTTATTCTTTATGTAGTATTTCATATCTGCCTCCTAAATCGGACACAACTAAAAAGGGTTAGGATTTTGTGTCTCCCAAATTGGACACATCTGGTAAGGATTTTTGCCCAATTATAGAATGTGATGCAATGCAATGCTCCTTTACGTGCTACCTCTCATGCGTTCTTCTAAGAAATACACCAAGAAAGTTCGAGGGTGCTTGTATGATATTTTAGTTTCTTTTTTGTTCTAAAATAAACACTAGAATAAGTTCAGAATAAGAATTATTATTCTAGTTGATTGTGTAAAAATAAGAACAAACTTAGAATAGTAATTTATATTCTGATTTATTTATTCTAGAATAGCTATTTCGCAGAAAATGCATAATAAAGTTATTCTACTAAGTTTTTTTTTTTTGAACGAAGAAACTTAAAGGACTCCATCAACTACAAACGACCCCATGTCGGTCCAAGGCACGAAAAAATCCCCTTTCAAGTCTAGGGCTCACACGGGTTTCGAACCCACGACTACAGGAAAGCAAGAGAACCCCTGATGACTGTTAGACTATGAGAGAACCCCTATCAAGTTATTATGATATATATGTATGTATGTATATGTATATGATATGTTTATATTTTAAATAAAAATTAATACATATATAATATGATATACACACGCTTTAAATTAGATGTATAGCTTGATAAGCAAGTTAATTATTATTAATCTACATGTTTTCTACTTATTCCACTTCCACTTAAACTAGAATATCTCCTTATACACACTTATTCATCTTTAAATGAAAATTACTTCCTAAATGAATAACAATACTATCAAAATACTAATACTACTTTCCACTTATTCCTATTTTTCTTATATTACATTCAAATAAGGGCTTAGGAATTACATGAATGGTGAAGACGCTTTTATGCATTTCTTTCATACAGAATTCACTTACGTTGTAGTTAAAGATGTGTTTTTTGTAATTCATCTGAGGGGTTTTTATGCAATTCATCTAAGGGATTTTGGTCCCTTAGATGAATGGCAACAACAAGTGATATTAGTGGTAAGACCAACTTGAGAGCATTTTGACATAAGGTTTTGTAACAATTAGGATATTGACACAAATAACAAAATGTGAAGGATATTTAGAGAATTATCATATTGACTAGGTGTATTTACATAAAAAAAATATTTTGTAATGTGCACTTTTTGGTTTACATTTTATAGCTTTATTTATAATTTTTTTTAATGTTTAATATTCTTGCAATGTTTAGTTAATAAATAATTTGAATTTGATGCATCTGCACATGTTTTGGGTCAACCATAATTGTTAGAAAATAGAGACTACACGTTCTCAAATTCATGGAAGATGTGATTCGATTGTATTTATCCTTCATTACACAATATTGCGTCATTCCATAACATTAAGGTCCATTATACCTTAGATAGGAGCATGTTCAAGGCAACAAGGAGTTGATTGTTGAAAGAATGACGTTGGATTTACTATCATCTCTTTATGATCTTTTTGGATTTTCAAATTTTCTAATTATTGCTACAATGTTTTGTGTTTCTTTTATGTTTACCACTGTTATGGTGCTTGTAGAAAAAATTATTAGAGAGAACTACAAGGCAATTCCCTAATTGTTTATCTTCCCATTTATCTTCATATTAGGACTTCATGGGAGGGTGGCTTCTTATAAAACATTTTTTTGGTATCGTTCTTCCAATTTTAAGATTTCTCTTTAGGTTCATTGCAACTGTTGCGGATCTGGTTCACTACAACAGTAGTTGATGCTTATGAACAATGATATACAACACCAAACTAATTAAAACAATGAGTACATTTTTGTTCTATTCTCAAAGTGATGAAAATCTACTCAATTATGTTGAATTTAATCCTTTTTGTAGATAAATATTTCATTTAATCCTTAAAAATTTGGAAATATCTAATGTTTACAAATCTAATGTATAAATATTATAAAGTTTCAATATGTTGTGTGAACCAAAAAAATAAAGGAAAAAGGACCACAATTTACTTTATACTTTTCATATATTACATAATTTGAATTCCAATTGTAGTTAAAAGTGATATTCCCTTATTTGATGTTTTAGGTAGAACCATAAAAGTCCCTCCTTTCCCTTCTCGACAAATTACAACAAATTCATCAACTTGATAAATGTTAGTAAAGGCAAAAAAGATAGGATGACTAATGAAAGTAATATTTTGTATCCAACATGAAAAAAACTTTTTTTTTTGCTAACAGTAAGCATGTATTATATAAATGTACTTGACTAAATAGGTAAAGAGACAATAAATATTAGTTTGCCATTCTCATCATCCTCTCTTTACATTCATTTGTGTATTTAGATCGTAAAATAAATATTCATTTATGTTAAATTAGTTATTCTTATGGATTGTGAAGGTTTACTTTGTGAAAAAAAAATAATATAGAGAGAGAGGTGCTTGGGAATATGAAGGGGTTACAAGAATGATATGATAGTGATGGTAGAGGTAAGATTTCTATTCCATCGATTTTTCTTCTTGTCTTTTTTCCCATCAGTTTTTGATCAAATCTCATTCCCATCATCATCCTGAATCCTTTTTTTATAACCAATCATATTGTAATATCATAATAGGTAGAAATTGGATCAAATTTGACGTTCTATACAAGACTCTACACCATAAGTATAAGTAGCATAATTTTTTCCTAGAAATACTTTCTCTACCTGTTTCCATTTGTATTTGCTGCAAATTCCAATTTGGGTCAAAAATTCTCTTTAGCTGTTGCAATACGTCTCTATTCGTTGGTATGAAATACGTGAATATAGATGGAGTTGGCTAAAATTTTATGTGATTTAGTAAACAAAATATACATTCCATCATTGCTAATTTGATTCAAATGACCATTCACTATTTCTTGAAGCTCGATCTCCCCCCTCCCTCCACCCCAAAATCAAAAACTTAGGGTCAGTTTGGCAAAAATTCAACTTTTGAATCCAAATATAGAAACTAATTTCTGACTAAAAAACTGTCATAACTCAGCTTTTAGAAATATAAAGGAATTACTGTTCCAAAAGCTACATACTTCTAAAAAGATATTAGTGTTTGGTAGAGCTGTTTTATCATTATAGCTTCTGAAGAGAAGTTATATGCTCAAAAGTTATCCAAAAGTCCTACCAAATAGACCCTTAGATTGAAAATTAACTATTAATCAAAAACTTAGATTGAAAATTAACTATTAATCAATTCATGTTAAATGGAAAGGCTACTCACGATGATGCTATGGCCAAGGTGAACGGGCTCCCTTGCACAAATTGTAAAGTACATCGACAAATGAAAAACACAAGGAGCCAAGGATGACATGATCGTCGAAGAGTATTGATAATTAAGAAGAAAATTGGCTATATGATACCTTTGAATTGTCACAAGGTTGTAGTTTCACTGTATCATATGGTATAATAGAACATGTGTTAGTTTACGGTTGCTTTCCAAGGACCGTTGTAGGAAATTAGTTATTGTATTGACATAATGATCGTGCAAATTCACATTGGATATATCAGAAATTTGGAATGGAGTTCCAGAGATCTAGTACATACTATATGAGCTATACACTTAGAATTTATGTGGGCTACTGCCAAGACTGTGGACTTTCTTTCGAGAATCATGGTTTTGTTTTTTTTTTGAAACTGGTAACCTGTGTTTTTTTATATATATATATATTCCAATCATAAACCACATATAATCCATACTTTGATCTAACCAAAAATTAGCAACTGCAGTCCAGAAGCAAATGATGTCAAACAGAGGGCTTAGTTACAGGCCTCAAAAAAGGAACAGGAGAGGAAAATTTTGGCTAGCAAGCATTTAGCCATCACAGAGGGTTTCCCTCTTCCAAAGCAGGAGTAGAGGCATGTTCATCCCCACCAAAATGTCCAGTATGCACACCCAAGGAGGAGTCAATGTCCATAGCTCGATTTTGTTGGAAGGAGACAATGGATTGTAGGCTCTCATTTTTCTCAAATCTTGCACCCATACTTTCAAACCAGCAATGAGACAAACATAGAATATCATTCACTAACACAGATTTGTTCTTGGAAATATTCCTGAAGATTCTGTTATTTCTTTCACATCAAATAGTCCAAATAAATAATTGCACAAAGGAGTGGCAACCAATGTTAGCCAAATCAAATTTTAGAATAGGAGGGTAGCTAAATAGTTCTGCAATGGAAAGGATAGCAGAGTATAAAGGGGCCACAGTAAAAGCTTGCCATAGTGAATAAGTAAAAGGGCAGGAGATAAAAAGATGAGCAGCAGATTCAATATTGGCATTACAAAAAACACAGAACAAGGAGCCTGGCCAGTCTCTTTTAGACAGATTTTCTTTAGTCAAAATTTTATTATAAAGCACCAGCCAGTAAAATAGTTTCACTTTAAGAGGAACCCAGCATTTCCATATTTCTTCAAAAAAATTAAATCTTAATACACCATCATTTAAAGTAGCATAACATGATTTAACAATAAAGTTGCCATTTGTAGGATTCCAAAGAATGGAATCCTCCTCAGAGTTGAAGCTAGCTGTAGAAATGAGCATAGCTAGTGTATCCCTTTGCTGTTGCAAGGAGAGAGAGGCAGAAGAAGTGGGTTGGTCCTGAAATAGACCATTGGGATTAGAGTTGAAGATCCTGATAACCCTATGAACGGAAGCTTTTTTGTGTTTTATTATCCTGTAAAGGTCAGGCAAGAGATCACTAAGCTTTTTCCTATTCCACCATTTGTTTTCCCAAAAAATGGTGCTCATTCCGTTATTTACAGTAAATGTGGAAAAGGAGTTTATGACATCAAAGCTTTTTTTGAGTTCCAGCCAAAGTGGGGAGGATCTGGAGTTGGAAGTGTTAAGAATTGTTCTAATTCCCCTTGTAGATGAGTATTTAGCTTTAATTATCTCTTTCCATTTCAATGAGTAATCGTTTGAGATGTATTGCCACAGCAATTTGCATTTCAATGCCATATTGAAGTTCCTTAGGTTGATAATACCCCATCCCCTTTGTTCCTTAGGTCTACATATGGATCTCCATTTTGCCAAGTGACAAGCAGAGGAAGAGGATAGAGAATTCCATAGGAATTTCGATCTAAGTTTGTCAATTTCTTTTTCCACACTGTAGGGTAGATGTAAGGCAGATAAATAATAAGTGGGTATAGCAGATAGTACTACATTGACCAATGTGAGTCTACCTCCAAGAGATAGCATCTTTGCCTTCCAAAGAGATAGCTTATTTGAAAATTTTTCAATGACTGGCAACCAATCGCTGTGTTTAGGTTTTCTGTAGTGAAGAGGAAGTCCCAGATATTTTATAGGGAGATGCTCAATTTGACATCCAAGGATTTGGGAGGCTCTTTTGATAAAGGAGTCCTGAACCGTAATTCCAGTGATTGAGGATTTATGGAAGTTTATCTTTAATCCTGAAACGGTCTGGAAACAACAAAGTATTCGTTTGATATTAATAAGATTGTTCTCAGAGGCCTGCAGAAAGAAAATGGTGACGTCTGCATATTGGATATTCATTATGTGTTGCCCATTATTTGGTAGCTGAATCCCAGAGATTAATTCATTTTCCAGTGCTAGAGCTAGCATTCTGTTTAAAACATGAGTGGCCACAATAAATAGTAAAGGGGATAGGGGGTCCCCTTGCCTTAATCCATTCGTGGATTTAAAAAAGCCTTTAGGAGAACCATTCACTAGTACAGAGAAACTGGCAAATGATATACATATTTTTATCCAATTGAGCCATTTTTGTCCACATCCTAACCCTTTCATGGTTTCTAGCAGGAATTCCCAGTTAACGTTATCGAAAGCTTTTTCAAAATCAAGTTTGAGAACAAGTCCCGGAATGCCATTGAGTTTCATGTGGTGTATAGTCTCCTGAGCCACAAGGAAGCAATCTCCAATGTACCTCCTAGGGAGGAAGGCACATTGGGAGTTATCAATGACATGGTCCAGGACAGGAGAAAGCCTTGATGCTAAGGTTTTTGCTATAATTTTATACAGGCTATTGACTAGGCTGATAGGCCTGAAGTCTTTGACTTGTTTGATACCGTCCTTCTTTGGTATAAGGGCAATAAATGTTTGGTTAATGTGGGCTAAAAAGTCAAGCCCAGAAGAGTTGTGGAGATTTTGGAAGATATCTAGAATGTCTTCTTTCATCATATCCCAAAAGTGTTGGAAGAAAAATAAAGGAAAACCATCTGGTCCAGGGACTTTCTCCCCAGGTAAATGGGGCAACATTTGTGTGAATTTCCTCTAAAGTAAAGATTGATTCAAGGAGATCAGGATTAGTGATTTTGATGGGCATTAAAGAGTCCCAGTCAAGAGTGGGAATAATTCTATTAGGTTTGTTGAATTGTCTACTGAAGTGATGTTCTATCTCCTTAGAGATGAGTGTAGGGGATTGCTCTGAAATACCATTGATTTGTAGAGAATGTATAGTATTTGTCCTTCTCCTTTGTTTGACAATATTGTGAAAGAACTTTGTATTTGAGTCACCTTCTTTGAGCCATTGAATCCTGGATTTTTGTTTCTAATAGATTTCTTGTTCCTGTAGTAAGATAAAATGTTCTTCCTTTAGTGCTTTCAATTTTTCTTGGAAGATGATATGATTGTTAGGGGGAGATATCCAGGAATCTAGAAGGTTTATTTGAGATTCAACTATTTGAATTCATTTTTTCTTGATCTCCCTTAGAGGTCTTATCCAGGAGATGATTTGTTGTTTGAGGTATTTGAGCCTGTATGCAAATCTTGCCACACAAGAAGTGGATTTGCATTTGTGGTAGGAGATATGCCAGCTATTCTTTATGAAGAGCTCAAAGCCTTCATTTTGGAGCCACGATTTGTAGAATTTGAAAGGCGGGGGTCCCCAATAATGTGGTGCAGTGTCAAGTATTATGGGGATATGGTCTGAAATGACCTTGGTTTTTCCCAAACAGAAGGAGTCTGGGTATTTATCTATCCACCCAGTAGATACCAAAAATCTGTCCTGCCTTACCATAGTAGGCCTGATTTGAAAGTTTGTCCATGTGTATTTATGATTGGTTGGTGGAAAATCAATTAAAGCTTTGTTGTCAATAAATTCGTTGAAATCCCTCATGTGAGCCATAGAGCCTCCACCAGAAGAATGTTCATCTGGGGATCTTATAGTGTTGAAATCACCGCCTAAAACCCAATTGTTGTTTACTTTAAAGCTAAGGGAGTTCAATTCCTCAATAAAATGTCTTTTAAGACTATGTTCACAGGGCCCATATACTTCGGTGAACCACCATTCAAAGTTATCCATGAGATTCGTGAAGGATATGGAAATAGAGTAAGTGGCTATAATGGTATTGGTTAATTTAACCATATTGTCATTCCAGCCAACAAGGATTCCCCCGGATGCCCCCAAAGATGGTAGAAGAGTCCATTGGTTGATGTAGCCACCTCCAATATTTTTTAAAGTGAATGTGGAGAGATTTTCTAACTTTGTTTCACTAATGACAATGACAATGCATTTATTTGTGATAATAAAATTTTTTAGGGCCCTTTTTTCCCCACTGCTGCCCAGACCTCTAATATTCCAGGCTGCGATTAACATAAATTAACTGATTGGATGTGGAGAGAATCTAGGTTCTCTATGATGCCAGCATAGTCATTCAAATTTGAGTTAGACAAACCTTGGTCTGTCCGAATCGAGTTATAGAAAGATCTAACTTCAGCTGGGGAATCAAGTAATATTCCAATTTGTTTGCAGAAATCATTGAACTGGCCATAGGAATTCCAAGACAGAACTTGATTTAAAAAATCATTATCATGAGTGTTGCCATATAAAGTAGAAGGTAATGCATCAAAGTTATGGGTAGTAGCAGAAACAGCATTGTCAGAGCTATAGAGAGGAAATGGTGAAGCAACATTACTAGTATTATTACCTGGTGTGTGGATAGGAGTGGGAGGTTGAGGGTTTGGAACCTCAGAAGGGCCTCCAAGGTCATCACTCTCCAGACAATCATATACTGCTAGTACCTTCTTAAGCTTGGACAGGGTTAAGTTCCTGATTTTTACTTCCATTTCAATAAATCTGGCAGTATCCTCATCCGTAGGTGTAGGAGTAGGAGAGGTATTGATGAAGGTTGGAGGAAGACTGCCTTTATGGGAGAGGGCAGGCACGAGGGTGGGGAGTAACCTAAGGGAGAGAGAAACTGGCTTTGGGCTAATCGATCTAGTCTAGACCAACTTCCCATCTTTAGGATTTCTGATGCTTTTACCTCCTCTCCAACCCTTGTTCCCTTTAAATTGCTTTCTGACAGGTTTGAGAGTGGCAGTGCTTTGTTGACCAGAAGGAGCCTTGGCTGGCCATTTGTGAGGTTGAGAAATGGTGTCTCCAGAAGTGGGGCAGAGATCCCAACTGTGCTTGTATTTGATAGGGTATACATACTTTCTAAAGGAAAAAAAATTTGCAGTCAGGGATGTCTTTCCCTGGAAGGAGTTTAATTTTTAGCCTAGCAAAGCCCAAATGCTGTACGTTATCAATATTGTAGTCAACTTCCACAAGCTCAGCAAAGTCTGTCAACATAGCACGAAACATATCAACATTCCATAGACGGTGTGGAATGCCTTCCAGTCTAATCCAAATTCCTTCTTCTTTTAAGATAATGACCACGTTGGAGTTTGGAGTCCAGGGGATGAAAGACACTGAGATACTTTGAAGCAAGTGTCCATGCATCTTGAGAGATTCTGTTCTAGCTTTAACAGATGGGAAAATCAGAAGGAATTTGCCCGGGGATGAGTCTTGAACCTCGATGGCAGCACCATTTGTCCAATAAGATCGGACATGATTTTCAAGGATTTCTTTTGTGAGAGTGGAAGCATGTACTGTGATAGTGGCGCTGCGAGATAACAGTAGGTACCGGTTGCACACCGTGTCAGTAAGAGGGAGGGTGGTGGGGTTCTGTGAAGAAGAACCAGGAGCAGCCATGTCTACAGGGGCTGAGGAAGCTACCTGAAAGAATTTACATAGGGCTACCGCATGAGAGGAGGACTTACATCGAAAGCAAGTACCACTATACTTATAAGATGCCTTCAAATGTCCTTTCAGACCGCACTTAAAGCATCTGTTGGTTTTCTTACAGAAACTTACCAATAGGGAGGTAGTTTTTCTCCTTGGAACAGCCTTCCAGTCGTCCCAAGAGTCTGCAGTAGGGGAGCAGCTGTCTTCCACAGAGGGAATGGAAGAAACAGATGCGGGGGGAAGAGAAGTGTTTTTTGCAGGAGATTGAAGGACCGCAAATCTCGATCCTGCGTAGGCGTATCGTCCTCCGCTGAGGGGAGGAATGGGTGACAGAGTGGACAAACAGGGAGAAGAACGGCTGACATTAATGTGTATGTTAGAAAAGAGCCCATCGTTTGGGTTTTCCTTCGCGCAGGAAGAAGAAAGGCTCTTAGAAGCATTAATGCGATGACTGGAAAAAGGGGGCAATGTCAGGGACAATTTGTCCACTGACATCAGATATGGTGCAGGGGTCCGCATTCTCCTGCGGAGAATAAAATATTTGATTCGAAGGTTCCAGAGCGCAGGTCTTAATAAAGGTAGACGTGGAGTCGTTAGGGGTTAAGGCCCCAGTATTAACGCCTTCAAAACCCGCATAAAAAGGATTGACTCGCGCAGGATTAAGGATATCAGGATTAAGAAAGGTAGGGGCATTATAGGAAGTATAATTCGAGGGCGTGGGGAGTGGGTTTTTAATATTGTGCGTCTCGAAGACCGAGCCAGGGGAGGAGCACCCCGCCTGATTGCAGGGGCGACGAAGTTCCTCCGCAAACGTCATCGGAGAAGATGACGGAGAATAATCTTCCAGGGAAGTAAGTCGAGAGATCCCATTTTTATATTAGGGGGGGGGGGGGGGGCAAAAA
>JAMKQA010013287.1:0-14849 GCA_024699735.1 Posidonia australis
ATTGCAACCAGATGCACAGAAAACCACCCACAACCACACACAACCAAGAAACAACAGGTTATCCATTAATAAACCATTAAGCACAAAATCACAAATAATACATGGTTTATTAAATACAAATGGATAACCGGGCCTAGATGTTACAGACAGCACTTCTTAGGGCATCTACATCCCACCTTTCCTCTCCAGTTCGCTCCACATCTTCTCTGGGCATGGATTTGGGCCCTTTTGACCCAATCTATGCCAGACTCTTCTTTTGACAGTTGATAGTTGACATCAGCACTCACAGTATCCTTCTTTCCTTGTGACCAATCCGTAGTGTGTGTTTGGTGACAACGGTGGAGTCTGTGTCTACCCCCACATCTACCTCAAATGACAACTTTTTCTCGCCCCAATGTTGGGATCATGGATCGACTTACTGACCAGAACTACACTACCTGGATTATGTTGTTTGAGTTGTGGCTTGCCTCTTAAAGCAAGGCATCTTTTCATGGCCCGCCGTCGAAGACAAATGCAACCAAGTATACTCAATAGGCACGTGAGGATAGTACTGTCTAGTTCTTGATGGTCAACAGTGTTTCACCATCTGTTCTTTCTCAAGTTTGTACTATGACTTCAGCTAAGACGATGTGGAATCTTCTCTAAGTCTCAGTATTCCACTAGAGCTACCACATCGATCAACTAATTGTATACACAACTCTTTGTGATGAAGCAGGGTACTAGATCACTTTATGACTACTTTGTTGAGTTCAAGAAGATCATGGATGAGATCCTTGAACATTGTCCTTCCAATGCCGATATCAATGTTCAGCAGTATAACGATCTAGTTTTGGAAGTAGTATTTTGACCAAATAATTAAGATATGATTCAGGAGTGTTGGACGTTGGGGGCCCCAATGTCTAACGTTGGATACGTCCTCAATAGTGTCTTGCTCCTGAATTGTGGATTTCTAACCCATTGGTGTTGTATGGTTCGAATGTTGTGTTGACCCTAGTACAAGTTTTATGGGTTTATTCTGGACCATGGAGTTTGATTAGCGTGCTTTGGTGGTTGGTCTCTGCTGGTGAGAGCCACATGGACATGCAAAGTCACGTAATTTGGTCTCGTATTATGACTTCCTTCTTTTCTTTCTTTCTTTTCTTCTTTCCTTTCTTTCTTTCTTTCTTTTCTTCTTTCCTTTCTTTCTTTCTCTTTTCTCCCCCCAGGCCCCACCCTCCTTCCCCTTCTTCTTCGTCTTCTTCTCCTTCATCTTCTCCCGCACAAGTGAGGGAGAGAGAGGGAGAATGAGAGAGAGAGACAAGAGAGAGTTGAGTGAGTGAGAAATAACTAAAGGAGGAGAATGTCGCCGCCACCGCCGTGCTGCCATCGCGAGGAGGAGGAGGACCAAACCAACTCGTGGCCGGAGGAGGAGGTCGTACACCACTATTTGCCCCTTGTCGCCACGCACCTTCAGTAGACGTACGCACCCCTTAAGCTTCTTTAGATTTTTAATTTGATTCCTAAGGGTATGATAGTGTGTTGGTAATTATAGTGATTTTCATAAAATTTATTGTGCATTTGTGGACCATTAATGATCGTATTTATGGTTTAAGGTGAATAGTGCCCCTACGTGATTGTTTGATGATTTCTTGTGCCTTGAACAATGGATCGCTATGAATCTTGTCTCGATTGCAAGATTTCGTCAAGATTTTCATTTTGATATATGACTTGCATGGTTTGTGTAGGTGATTCGCAGGATTAGATTTTAAGTCCCATTTCAAGGTGCCCTACTATCGTCCGGTTCGACATGTCGAATTATTTCAATATGCCGTTTTCATTACAGATTATCCCTTTAACCCCTGATTTAGTCAACCGAATTCGTTCAATCTGTTGTTCTAGAAGTCTTGAGTGTTGACAGAATTCCTAGTTCTTTTGACCATACATTTTCGATCTGCTGAATCAGAGATTTTCGATCGACCGCGTGATTTTTCAGTCTACCGATCTGATACCCTGAGCCTAGATTCGGTTGACTGTTCCATTTCAGCCTGTCGATCAAGACCTGTTCTGTATTAAAATGTTTTATTGTCTTTATATATATATATATATATATATATATATCCTAAAGAGATAGATATAATGACATAAATGATTAGGATAATCATTAGAATGATTGTAGGGCTTACCTAAAATGAATTAGCAAGAGAACATCTAAGATATGGATAGAGTAAAAGGTGATATAATTTAGAAATAATAGGCTTTTCTCCCAAATGATTTAAATTAGATGTAGGGATCATGATATCATCCCTAGGTCTAGGATTTGTGTGGTTTTATGTGTAATGAACTGAATAGAATACTTAGTAGCACAGTTCCAGGTGTTTGAACATATTTGGTTGTGCTTTTAAAAAACACGAGCCAATAGGTGTCTTATACTTAGACGTCAAAGTATAGAGTTCTGGTTGTGGTTGTCTTGTTGTTGGTTTTTCTTAGGTTGTGGTCGTGGGTTGAGCGTAGTGCTTGTTAACCTAGACACTCACAAGGTGTTTCGCCTAGACTTGACAGGAGAGCTATTAAGGCTGTGTTTTATTTGTAGTTTCTCGACCTTTGGTTTCTGTGTCGTTGCTGAACACAGTGTTTCTTAAGCTTTAAAAGATATTTAATGGTTTTCAAAATGATTTTCCAAAAAGAGAGTTTTGGAAAGAGGAAAGCACAAATTTGAAAATGGACTGAAAAGAGTTTTCCGTTGCTTTTTGTTTACATTGAAGACCAACAAACTGATATGAGTGTTCGTCGGATCTTGGAGGTATAACATTCCTTGATTGTCGTTCACGGGACCAAGGTTGAGATCCACGGATTGAGGTGTTTGTGACATGACAGAGAGGTATAATACTCATGTTGTCGCTGTGAACACTGAAGCTCAAGTGTTGTCGAGTGTAGAGGTATAAGACTCGCTTCTAAGTACCATGTAGAGGACGTCGTGAGGAAGACATCGTGAGGAGACATACCCTATGTTACTTAGATCAGGTGGGACGCGCGTAAAGGTGGCAACGGATCGGGTCTAGGTCAGGTCTACCTATACCCAGACCTATCATTTTTCACAGGTCTGGATCCAGATCAGGGTCTAGGTTTTAAAATTAGCATCCAGACCTAGAACCATAAAAATGATGGGACTGGATCCGAGTGTCGGGTCTAATGAGTCCTTCAACCTATTTCTCAACTGATAATCAATTATTCAAATAATTCAATGAAAATAGAAGATTTCTCTAAAAACAAGAGATTTTAATGATTCAAATTATTTAAATACACATATTCAAATACACATTCAATATTCAACACGGATATTTATCAAATGCACATTCAAGATTCAATATTCAATATTCAAATAAACTTTACTACATGCAATGACATTCAACTGAGATTCAATTATTCAAATAATTTAATGAATGAGAGAATGAAAGCTTGATATTTGAGAGTAGAATAATATATATTATATATATAGTGTAAATATTATACATTAAACCTTATATTTGGCTTATAATATATTATATACAAATCGGATCCACGGGCGTGGGTATTTTTAAACCCATATCCTACCTATTAAATAAGCGGATCTAACGGGTCTAGGTCCACGGGTCTTGTTTTCAATACTTAGACACATACTTTACGGGTCCAAATCCACGGGTCCTTGGTCCAGTCCATACCAAACCCATTGTCAGTCCTAAACACATGCTCCATTGTTGGTAGCATTCTGAGAGACAAGACTGTCTTCCCAAGAGGGGTTGACTTTGTAAAGGTTCTCCAGATGGAAGAATCGTGGAACGGTGGTTAACTCCTACACAGAGTGGCACACAGTAGCAGTTCAGACGCTGTTGATCACACTTCAGTAAACTAGTTGTAGCCAATGTTGTCTGCTTGGCGCCAGACAGTTCAACACACTGTTTGTATTTGTGGTTTGTACAGAGTCTTGGTTTAGGAAATCAGACTTTGGGCTTAGAGGACGCCATAGTTTTGACGCCTGTTAAAGCAGTGTTTTCTGAGCGATAGCTCCATTATTTAGGAGCGATGGCTCCTTGGTTTAGGAGCAAAGGTTCCGTGACTTGGTGCTATGCTTGAGTCTAGAGGAGACCGTATTATGTAAAGCAAAGACTTTGTAATTATAATTTGTATGGCTTTTGCACTTGACTTGACAAGAATGACCATCTTAAGCGTACATAAAAGATTTTAAAAGAACATGCACATTATTTTTAAAAGAAAAAGGAAACGAAAAAAATAATTTTAAAGACATGATTTTGTGATTTTGTAGCCTACCGGATGATGGTAGACTACCTGGTTTAGTGTTGTAGTATCTGAGAGAAATGCCAATACTTGTGTGTTGAACGTCAATAGATTGTCCTTTTGATTTGACATCTGAGTGTGATGTTTGTACTTGACTGTCCTCAACATAGGTTGCCGAGTTGTTGATAGGGTACGTGTTGAGTGACCATTGAGTGGTTACTTACATGTGCTTTATTTTATGTGTTTTGGCAGATGCAAGATAATAATTGTTGGTTGCTAATACATATAGGAGGAGTCACACCGTCACACATTAGGAATCCAGGTGGATGTTAGTTTAGTTTTATTTCTATAGTTTAGTGGATTTATTTACTGTTAAGAGTACTTAGTCATAGTTGCATTATTAGTTTAATTGTTAGTTAATAATAAAGATAAAAATAATTAAATGAAAATTTATAACTAGGTTTAGTAATAGCAACTTAGGGGTCGTTACAAGCAACAACACTTAAGGAGCTTTGGCTATACCGCACTTTATCTTAGTCTTCAACCTCAAATTGCCATCAACTATCAGCAGATCGTTAGTAAGGGATGCATCCTTACTTTTGATGGTGTATTGTCACTTCTTCTCTCTATAGAGCGTCTTCAGCTTACGGAGTCTTCTAAAACTACCACCTTAACAGAAGTCTCTGCTCATGCTGCTGTGGAACGTGGGGGTGGCTTTATTAACGGTGGTGGTGGCCATGTTGGCCGTGGCAAGGAGCATATATCTGGCCGTTACGTCTATCCACCTAATGTTCATTGTGGACAGGAAAACCATCTTCCTGATAGATACTGGCAGAAGTTCCTACACTTGCATCCTCAGGCCACTGCTACACCAGTTGTACAAACTACTTCAACTGCCACAACTGATTTCGTTGTTCGTATGCCACCCACTCTCACTTATACCTTGACTTGTAAGAAGATTGATTCCATGCTTGCTGCTACCAATGCTCGTAGGATGACATCTATCACTTCCACCACTCCTTCCTCAAGTATTAGCCTCATGGCTTCACAGCGTAAATGGCTCATTGATTCTGATGCATCTAGCCACATGACTGGTGATCACTCTCTATTTGAGTCTTTCACAAAACATGATGATATACCACCAATGAGGACTACAGATGGTGAACTCTCTCTAGTTTGCGAGCCTGCGACTATAACTACACCCAACACACTTAGACTAGAGAATGTCTATTTTCTACCTAACTTTCTAGTCAGTTTGTCATCTATCAGTACTATTACTGCTGCTTTACAATGTTGAGGAGTTTTTTACCCCACCTTTTGTTACATTTAGGACCTCCATTCAAAAGACTAGGACTGAGTTTGGAGGGCAATATTATTTGGATGACCTAATCAAGCCTACCACCACTCCTGTTGCTATCATTACTAAGGTCTCTTTCCTACAATGGCATCGTCGCTTGAGGCATCCTTCCGCCTAGGTTTTACATTACTTATTACCATTTTTTCCTCTATCTATCTCTATCCAATGTGAAGCCTATCAACTTGGGAAGCATCACCATGTGTCCTTCCAGTTTAAGTTTAATCCTAGGTGGTCTTCGCCTTTTGATCTTGTTCACCATAATATCTGGGGTCTTAATCCTCACAGTCTGAAGGCAGAAGGAGCCTTTATTTTGTTACCAATATTAATGATTATTCCATGTGTACTTGGATCTACCTCTTGAAGACTAAATCTCAAGTTTTTAATGTATTTCAAAAGTTTTACAAGAAATAAAAACTTATATTAGTGTTTGCATTAAAACTTTACCTAGTGACAATGCTACAGAGTATTTGAGTACTGATTTCACTTCCTTTTGTTCTTCACATGGTATTATTCATCAGATGCACATACATCACAACAAAATAGAGTTGCACAGAAAAAGAATTAGCATCTCCCTAATGTAACCCGTAGTCTGAAGGCTCCATCTTCCTACTAGGGACATGCTATCTTGACTACTTGTTACCCAATCAACCGTTTAGCTTCATCCATTTTAAAAGGCAAGTCCCCTATTTCTATTCATTACCCAAAGGAACTCCTTTTTGCTTTCACTCCACAAGTCTTTAGGTGTACTAGTTTCGTGCACATTCATGCTCTTGAGAGGGACAAGTTGTCTCCTTGTGCTACTAAGTATGTCCCTCTAGGATACTCTCCTACTCAAAAAGAATACAGTTGTCTTGATCATCTGACTAGGCTCAAGTTTGTTTCTACTAATGTTACGTTCTTTAAGGATATTCCCTACTTCTTTAGCAATGGAAAGGATCTTGTGTTGGAGAATTTTGTCCCTCCCCCTCTTGTGTTACTTGATCAATCCATTATCCACAATGATCCTTTTTCACTTGTAGCATTGCCACCACCACAATCACTCCAAGACGTTGCCATCATCATCAGCTTGTGATGGCTCCAGTCCTGCTACTCTTCCTCCCAAGATTGCGTCTTCATCCTCAGAGAGTTCGTCTTACCACGAGCCTACTGTCCTAAATGTTCCTATTGCAGTAAGGAAAGGCATGAGGGCCTGGTGGCCTGCACTTTACATATCTTGGATAATGTGATCTCATATGCTCATTTACGGCCTTTGTGTCGCTAATTTACTATGGCTATGTCTATTGGTTCTATTCCCAGAACCTATCAAGAGGTGTTGAGCATTCCTCAATGGAAAACTACATGGATAGGGAGATGGATGCTCATCGTTCACATGGCACATAGACTTTTGTATCGTCCTCCTCAACCAGCAAAGATGTGATTGGTTATCGATGGGTTTTCATGGTGAAGTACTTAGCCAATGGTTAAGTAGATAGATACAAAGCTCGCCTTACCGTCAAAAGATACACACAGACTCATGGTATTGACTTCTTTGACACATTTGCCCCAATGGCATGCATTTTCCCCAGACTTATGGTGAAGTACTTGGCCAAGGTCATTTTTTCTATTATTGTTTATAAGGATTGGCCTATGTTCCAACTATATGACAAAAATGCCTTTCATTATGGTGATCTGCAAGGTTCACATGAAGCAACCTTCTAGGTATATAACTCAAGGAGAGTCACAAGTTAGTTTGTTAAAGAATGTCATTTATGATCTCAAGCAAAATCCAAAGGCATGGTTTGACAAATTCAGTAAAGTAATTCATGTTATTGACTTCCAGAGGAACAATGCAGATCACTCTGTCATTGTGAAGAAGATAGCCACAAAATTGGTCATATTTGTAGTATATTTGAGTGACATACTTGTTACTGGTAATGACAACAAAGACATTAAAGAGACAAAAGAATACTTAAAGAAACTTTGTCACCAAAGATATGGAAAAACCCGTTACTTTCTTGAGATTGAGATTGCAAGAAGCAAATTTGAGGTTGCACTGAATCAAAAAAAATACGCACTCAACCTCTTAGAAGAAACAAGGTTACTTGCTGCCAAGCTGTAAATACTTCGATGACATCTTATAAGATTGACATTATACGCTACAAAATCACCTGAAATACTAAACAAAATAGGTATTAGTTTTGTAATGGTTGGAGCAGCAAACTTGGATTTGACAAGAATCTCATTTTTGGCTAGTACGAAGGGGGAATTGGCCTAAAAAAGGAATAAGGGTCAAGACGCAGTTGGGGGCCGACAGCTTACTCAAGTGCCCTCCAAATCACATAAAATGGTCACTTATTACATGGCTTACTAACTCTGCTTGGGATGGGTGTACCTATTTACCATTCGTAGGCGATAAAGCGCACACAGGGCCTCGATTTGCTGCATGGACTTCCCCTACATGTCCCCTATTGCCCACCTCAGCTGCATCAAGTCAAAAGAAAGGAACCACCAGAGGCAATCGGTAAAGGAGGGAAAAGAGGTTTTCATCGTCCGTAAAAGACCAGAAAGAAGACCACTCCCCGAAGCCCAGTTGTAGGATGATAATTCACCACTGTTGACAAGCTCATCTATCTGACTAGCACAAGTCACAAACATGATAAAGCATATGTTGTGGGAGTAGTTAGTTAATTTATAGCTAGGTCAAAGCAGTGTCATCTCGATTCTGCAATAAAGCTACTGGAATACATCAAGAGATCACCACGCAAAGGTCTCTTGTTTAAAAAGAATGGGCACCTAAAAATTGAAGCATATTATGATGTTAGTTATGCAGATGATAAAGGTGACAGCAAATCTACATAGGCTTTATGTCTCCATGGTAGAAATCTAATTACATGGAGAGAAAAAAAGCAGTCTATGGTCACTAGATCCAATGCCCAAGTCGAGTATCAAAGTATGGCTCAGACTACTTGTGAACTCAAGTGATTGAGGACCTTGATGGAAGATTTTGGAAAACTCTACTCTACTCCATTTCCTAAGTTTTGTGATAATCAAGCTACCATTCACACCTCTCAGAATCCAATCTTCTATAAAAGAACCAAGCATATTGAAGTAGATTTCTATTTTATACAAGAGGAGGTTTTAAATGGAAGAATCTACACTCCCTACATATTGAGGTAAATTGCTGATATCTTCACGAAGCCATTGTCGTCTACTTTGTCTTTCATATGTACCAAGCTAGGCCTTTTTAATTTGTATATTCCAACTTGAGGAAGAGTGTTAGAAATAAGGTTTACTATTATTAGTTTATACCTTTAGGGGTATTCTAGAAATCTTGCTTTTCACCCTCTCCTTTATAAGGAGAATAACGTTTACATAACAAGAATTGTTAGAGTAAATAGATCCTTATATAGATCTTTGTGTTATTCATTTATTAGGCTCCTTATAGGTTAAATATGTATTCTCCTATATATAAGAGATTGTAATCTTTTGTTATGATTAAATAATACATGATTATCTTTCTACTTAACATGATATCAAAAACATAGGTTCAAGAGAAACCCTAAATCTAACACACGCTCATCCAACGTCTGCCGTTGACACTATAGTGGCCACACAGAAATACCGTAGCATCCTTAGAAATACTGCAATAACCAAAATCACTGTAAAATCATCGAAAATACTGTAGCGGTTCATCAGAATACCTTAGCATCACCGAAGATACTGTAACAATCGTCGAAATTACTATAACATCGCCAGAAATACTATAACAGCCACCAAAAGCACTATAACAATCGTTAGAATCACTGTATTCGAAATTACTGTAGCAATCGTTGGAAACACTACAGTACTGTCAGGCTCTGTAGGCCCTATCTCATTACGTTAGCCACTGTAAGGCTTAGATTTTGACGTTCCATCCGTCATCAGGCCTTGATCTAGGCTTCTATACTACCGACAGGCCTTTCCATGGCCTCCTCTTGTAGCCGACGTTCAAGCCTTGTATGGATTAATTTATAGTTGTATATGCCTACTACAATTCCTGAATTGGGTGTAGGATCCTCCTCGTAGTCCTACTTGAGACTATTGCAGCCTATATTTAGTATTTACGAGTAGTTGTTGTGTTGTTGTGTGACTATTTGTGCTCTGAAATGATTACTTAGTCTTTAATCATCTCCATAGAGCTTGTCTGAGGATTGTCAATCCTCTCCTATTAGATTAGTCACTGTCATCTTTAAGAATGATTATTTGATTGAGCGTGATGCACATGACCTTATGGCCAATGTAATTGACTATAGTTGTCATCTTCCTACCTGTCTTATGGCCAACGTAATTGACTATGATTTCTTATGGCCAACATAATTGACAATGGTTGTTGTCTAACTACCTTTAGTTACTACTACTGCTACAACATCTACTATTGCTAATACTGTTTTTTTTTCTTTCAAGTAATATAGTTCTTTCTCAATAATACAAAGAATTATTACATAACAAACTGTGCATGTTATATGTTCCAACTTAAGAGAGAGTGTTAAATGGATCCTTATATGAATCTTTGTATTATCCACTTATTAAATTCCTTATAGGTTAAGTATGTGTTCGCCTATATATAGGAGATTATAATCCTTTATTATAATTAAATAATACATGATTCTCTTTTCACTTAACAAGAATGAAGATTTTTCTCTCTCAACATTCATAAATGCTTAGAAATTGCATTAGGCAAAACTGCATAAATTATACTAGCTTACCTGTATCTGTAGAAAAGGAATCCTCCAATTATAACAAAAGACACACATGCCACGAGCAATGAAATAAAGAACCTGGAAGAAGATCAAGAGATAACCGTGTGACATATAATCGTGTGGACTAACTAACAATCTCAAAACAATGAACTAACAATGGATATCCGATGACTCCCCATGGTGATAGGAAGCTAATTAATAATGTCCTTTCATATAAAAATTTTAATAACGTTGGCGAATTTTAGCTTGAAACAAATAGGGGTAGATATATGGTTATTTCAAGAGTCAAAATGAATAAAATAAAGTCAAGAAATCAAGCACATTTCATGGAAAGCTGTCCTGCAACAGGTTGGTTACATATCACAATAGCAGCAAAAAAAAAAGGTGCAATCATATGATAAATGTAATCTGCGCAACAGTGTAAGACATGCTTTCTATAAGAATTCTTGTAGAGTGAAAAGGTAGCACAAAATTTCCAAAAGTATGTATACAGAAATGATATAACGTGGACATGGAACAAGGGCATGCAAGAATATGATGGCTGCTTTCATATCCGAAGAGATCATAAAACACTCATAGGGTCATTAGTTCAGTGAATTATAAAATCACTCATTATGGTTCTTTCATGCAAAATACACAGGCTTCCCTTTTTCATAGATATTCACATGTTCAAATGTTTTTTGCTTAAATGCTTAACCAGAGGAAAATTTCTCGGTACCTCATTCATGGCAACTTCATCACATGCAAAGTATAATGCTATGAAATCTATGCAAAACTGTTGCTCTGATTTTTTTTTCAAGAAATTTGTTGAGCTTATTAGTCTAGTTTCTATGGCCCAATAAAAAAATATTTTGGGAAATCTGATCTACCACTACTGAATGAGGCTAGAAGCATAATTTGATACGACTTTGCACAAGCAGTTTCTTCCACTTCCATTATCCATCATTCTTTGATGACTTCTCTTACAATCATGGTACCAAATTTTGCCAACAAGTGTTGGTTTTTTTATTTACCGACACAACATCAATACAACATCAACATAGAAATTTTGTAAATAAAGGGTGTTTTTTTTTACTATGTTTCCACCAACATGTCGATATTTTGCCACATGTTAGTTTTTTAACTTGCCAAAGTCTGATACAAAACCGACATTTAAAACTATGGTTACGATTTCCTATGTATTTTGTTGACTCAAGGTTCCACACCATTGTAAATCATATATGATATATCCATTTATAAATAATATGTCAAGGAGGTGCTCCTTGCATATTGGTTTATGGCCGCATTTTCTGGTATTTATAATCAGACAATAGAAAATAAAGAAGCTTTCACACTAAAAGACGTCATCAACAATGTGATAATATTTCAATAGACAGAAACACGTAGCCATAAGAAGTAACCTTCAACCAAGGTACAGGAAATACGCCGTTGGAAATAACACGAGATGTTTATCATGAACACAAAGGAATAAGAAAAACTATTTTACATAAAAGCAAATAAATCAGTAACTAATTCACCATTCCATGGACAAAAGTGTAGATTTAAAAGGGAAATTAGAAGGCATATAACACAAATTTCTCAGGGTTTGCAGATATGAATCAACGTTACCAAATTAAGCATTTGGCATCATCAGACAAGAAAGAACAATTGACTACAATAGTTCCATTTTTGTCATTTATTAGATTTCTTCCCCAGTAGATAATTGATCCTCACTACGGTGGGCATAACAGTACTCAAGATCTCATTAGCTCATAGGAATTATGGGTAAACTATTGTCAAGGAAGCATGAATGGACAGAGCAAAATGTCATTACACATACTGAATACTGAATGTAAATTTTCAAAAAGGCATATGTTGTGACTCTAGATAATAAAATCAAGTTCTTAAATATAATGCATTTCACTTACGTGCCGATACTTCGTTCAAGTCGTATGTTGAATATATAGTATAACCGAGAAAGGCTCCAGGTGAGATCTTGAAGAGTTGGAAATGAGACGTCTAATTTAAGTGGCATAGGTTTATTCATAGAATCTGATACACAAGCAAAAGGCAAGCTTGTGGATCCAGAAGCTTGCAAGACACATGGTAACATTGTTCGGCTAACCAGCAATAACACATTCATATGATTTAACTGCATCATTGGAAACATCATAAAGGACAACAATCCTCCAAGGAATTTGGAATGATGTGCCTGCTACATTAAGAAAAGCAAATATTTGCAACATGTGATTTGCCTTAATTACAAAAGTAAAAACGTGCAGCACGTGAAAAAAAAAGCATGGCTGCCTTTAAATATATAAAATGATAATGGCAACTTATACAGTATACCCTATAAAACAATCTGTGACGTCTTTGATTAGTAACAAATTGCTTAAAGAGAAAAGCCAACTAGGTATATTAGCTTTGTAATTTCTACAAATTGGTACATTAGCTTTGCAATTTCTACCATAAACTTGACTTGAGAATTTTCAGACATGGTTGGTGGGTTATCAGGTTACCATCAGCATTTAAGTACCATGAACTCATAGTGTATTGAACCAGGTCAAGTATGGTTGAGCCTGAGGAATGTCAAAATATTACAGTTATCAAATTTTTGATAGGACTATCAAGAAAACAAAATACCGATATGATATGGATAATCCAATCGAGAATTTATACTTTAGATGCATCTCCAGCTAACTGATCATTATATAAAACGAGTAGTTTTGACCTTGCACTATACACATTGCGTGTCCTCACGACTAACCGGTGTGAATTAAGAATACATGTGCTAAGGGCTAATGTTGATTGATTAAGGAACAAATTCCTTTCCTACATGGGGTCAGAAGTAGGCATAGGGAACAAAATTCACGTGGAGATAATTCAAGGGCAGCCTAAGGTAGACAAAAAGGAAATATGGAATGTTCTAGAAATATTATCAAATCCCACCTCAAGTCAAACTAAGAATGAATAAAACTAGTTGCATGTTCTAGATCATAATGGGTTAGCTACAATAACCAGATTGTGATTCCAGTCAAAGATCCCACATGATTTACGTGACTTGTTACCACTAATTGTATGATTTGTTACCATTAGTTGTTTCCAAGTTTTGAATTATTCAATTGTAAATTCAATCCCACCAATCTTGGGAGTTGGGAATCTATTGTAACAAATACATATTATAAATACATGTGAATGCTGTCATCTCTATTCAATTGAGGGAGATAAAAATATCACGTCTTATAAATGTGGAATGGAGAGAATAATCATAAAATTATGTTATTGTTCAGTGAGATTACATATATATAGGGATATACGATACTCTAATATAAATGGATATCCAATGACCCAATAAACTATCTAATAACTAGTATAACTCTAACACTAAATCTCAAACTAGAACATATATATCAACCATACCCAGCTTGGTACATAGAGTCTCAAATACCAAAAAAACCAAGCCTTTAATGAAAATATCAACAAACTACTCTAAAGCCTAAATGAAAGGAATAAAAATGACACCTCTTATCACTATATCCCGTATATAGTGACAATCTACCTATATGTACTTAGTGCGTTTATGGAACGTGGAATTATTGGCAAAGAAAATGACAGTTTAATTACCACAATACATAATCATAGAAGCCTCCACAGAAAAACCAAGCTCCATCAGGAAAGATCTGACCCACATCATCTCACAAACAATCTGAACTATAGAAAGATACCAACCTCAGCACTAGATATTACACCTTGTTTCTTACTTCGCCACATGACAAAATTGTCTCTAACATATGTGTAAAAAACAGAAGTAGACTTCTAATCTCCTTTATCTCCACCATATTTAGAGTCTGAATAAGCTTCAATCTGTACATAATTATTCTTTCTATAGACAAAGCCCTTTCCAGGTGCTCCTTCAACATAGGCCAACACACGTAGAACTCCCAGTTAATGAACTGTAACACCTGTAAAATTCATTTTGTAATTATTTGCATTTTATGAATTTTATTTCCTGGACAGGTGTTATTGTTCCGATGCCCATTGTGTGGTTTTGTGCTTTTGGGCTTGGGCCTCGTGGGCTGCCATCTTTTTGCGTGTTCCTGTGCGTGGTTTGGCTTTGTACTTGTGGGTCCCGCTTACGTGTAGGCTGGTGGTTGAGGCTGGCAGTTGGCCTCGATGGTGGTTGAGGCTGGCAGTAGGCTGTGTTGGTGGTGACTGGCGGTTAGTTGCTGTGTGGTGTGCCGGTGGTTGAGACACGCTAGTGGGCACGTTTTCAGCTACTCCAAGCGTAGGCTTTATAAGCTGCACCATACTGCACTTCTCCTCGTCACTCGTTGCTTTGGCTGTGGTTGCACCGGAGTTCGCCGAAGTCGGTCGAGGATCGTCGGAAGCATTTCTCAGGTACGCATCTCCACTCCTTGCAATAGAAAGCATGGAATTGGTAGAAAATGCTAGGATTGCACGAAATCTAGGTAAATTTCCTTTCCTAGAATTTATTGTGATTTTCTATCTTGATGCTTGGTGAATGGATTTTAGTTTTGTTGGTT
>JAMKQA010013288.1:0-10045 GCA_024699735.1 Posidonia australis
CCAAGTTAATATCCTCCTCCTCATCATCACTGTTTTCCTTCATGTCTACAGGGTTGTAGTCTTCATCCTCAAAGGTATCATTATGGTCGACTTCTTCAGATGGAGGTACCATTGCATCACTATAATTAGTAGGAGTTGGTAGTACATAATCTCCAAAATTCAACATTTTAGTAAATGAATCAACCACCTCTACGCCTATTGCGTATATGTTAATATGTTTGAACTCTTTACAAACTTCAAACATCTTCAATATCTCATTGTTTGTGCTAGGTAGAATAAGTTTATTATCCAAATCTTTTCCAATAAGCGTATAATAGATAGCGCTCCTCTTGTCTATATATAGGTCTACAAGTAAGTCCATCATTTCAAAGTAGGACATCTTGTCTACGCCAACATTAGCATAATAGGTAATCTCTCCATTTCTGTAATTTTTTTGTGTATCATTGTCAAGAAAACCCTCAAAATTGATATCAAATGTGTTAAAAATTGTAGACATCCGTAAGATACAACTGACAAATACACAGGAGAAATAGCCCAAAGGGAGTGAGAAACAAATACATAGGAGAAACAAACATACTGAAGAAAATGATTACAAATACACAAGAGAAACAAAAACTGTTGGTGGAGAGCGATAATGGTAAGAGAAACAAATATACTGGCCTCGTCATCGTTAAACAATAGTGATATTACTGATCCATTTAGTCCACGCCGTTGAGCACGAGAAAAAAGAGGAAGAACAAAAACAAATAAGACTGTCACTCCATTTGAAATTTTAACAACATTACCCTCAACTATACTAAATTGAAAAATAATAGAAATTTAAGGTATCAAAGTAAATGATTTTATAAATGAAGGTACTAAAGTGAAAAAAAAGACATTATAGAATTTACTTTAAAAAATTAGGGGACTCATGAATAAACTTGGGACAAAGAAGGAAGTTTAGGTGTATTTATTTGGTTATAATGGCAATATGACAAGATTAATCCTCAAATGAAGAAAATATACATGAAGCTTTAGATAATGTTTCCTCGTTGATTAAAGGGATTACTTCTTCTTTTTTTCAGAAAATGGCTGTAATCTTTGAATGATATTATGATATCTTGCAATTCCCTGTATAAAGGGACATGTGATGTGTTAATTGACGGGACCCTCCATTTCTTGTAGGCTTACCAACAAAATAACAAAATGTATTTTTGATCCAATTTAATTACCGATTGGCGTTTCCAATGAACCTGCTTTGATAGAATTTCAAGATAAAAGTGTGCATCACTTATTGTCATGATGGTAATGTAATTATAAATATAAGATTAGTATATTATTATTTTCCAAACAAGTCAAATGGGGTGGTGGCGCAGTTGGCTAGCGCGTAGGTCTCATAGCTATAGAGTGATCCTGAGGTCGAGAGTTCGAGCCTCTCTCACCCCAAATTCTTATTATATATCATATTTTTTGTATTTACATTCTGAAAATACTCATTTATTTAGCTTTTCCAAGCTTTTTGATGAATTTGTCATGTTATGTTTCGATAACTTTAGGATGTAGCTGATGAACTTCTAATGTACTTAGACAGTCAATCTAGTTGTAATAGCAATTGTAACTAGTTATATATTTTCCAAGTTGTTCGAACAAGTACTCATCTCAACATTTCAAAAAATTTGGAGAAAGAAAAAACAAGTCTTCCCTTGATAGTCAGTCTTAGTTTGCACCGTCGTCCTTACAATTATATATGATATAAACATTACATCTTTCAAAATATTTAGAAAACTAGAGTACGGCAGCCATAACATTCAGTTAATCACCGTATCAAGTGCTGCTGTACATTTACACACATTAAGTTTAAAAATTGGGACAAGCGTGGCAGACAATAACTATGGAATTTTACTCAATACTTCAAAATGATATATCTGTCCGTCACGCTACTCAAAGACTGCATTCATATCGGGAAAGATATCTTGATATTCTGGCACTGCATGTCTGCATCCGGATAGCCAAATTCTCCTGTGATGTATAGTCACCCCGACCATCAGCTGATTCTCCTGTGATGTATGGTTGAATTTGGTTTTCATGAATCTCCTGTGATGTATGGTTTTAAAAATTGGTGGGCACGCATTGATTCATGTTCCCATGCAATTCAAAAATCGACTATCGAAGTAGAGAGACAGCATTAGGGTAGCGTTTGATACGTTGGAATGGAGATTAAAATGGAATGAGAGAATTTTATTTTGATGTTTGGTACAAAAAAATCGTTGGAATACACATGAGAATAAAATTCTCTTGGGAATCAAATTCCTATTGAGCATGGGAATTTCATTCCTTCTCGAGAGGTAAGGAATTTGATTCTTATTCCATTGGAAATCATCCTAAAAACGTTGTGTGCCCTCCTCTACGGTCGTTCCTCCTTCTCCGCGATGATCCCTCATCCTCTGTGGCGTGTTCTCGACGTCTGTCACCTTCCTCCTCCGACGAGGCCCTCCCTCCTCCTCTACGGCCTTCTCTCCTCTGCAACCATCCAGTATCTATATTTTTTTGTTTTTCTGTCTTCTTTTCCTATTTTTATCTATGTACGTATTTTTTTTACAAAGAATATTGATATTTTTTTGTTGTTTTCTTTTCCTATAAAGAATTTTTATTCTACCAAGAATATTTTATTAATGCTAATTTAAAAAGGATTATCTATATTAATGCTAATTTAGAAAAGATTATTTATGTTAATACTTTTATGTGTATGTGTATATTTGTAGTGTGTATGGAAAAAAATTATTTTAATTTTCTTTCCCAAATTAACAGTATATTTTTGTTAAAATGTAGTTATTAATCTTCCAATTTTTTTATTTTCATTTCAATTCTGTTCTTACGTAACAAATATTGGAAAGGAATTGTATGTTAATTTTATTCTGCAATTTCATTACATACAAAACACAAGAATGGAATAAATTTATTTCATTCCATTTCATTCTAAAGTTTATTCCATTCCCATCTATTTTCATTCCAATGTACCAAACACAGCATAGAATTGTAACCAGTATCCATGTTGAAGCCTGGTGAAGCACAACTGCACAGGTTTCATCTTAATTTAAAAAAAAAAAAAAGATAATATATAATTTATCCAACTCAAAATACAATTTACCATATAAATACTTCACCCATCAGCATTCAACATTCAACATCATTACAATGTCCTAAATCCTAATCCTATATTCCCAATTGGTCAACACGTGACGACACAACAAAGGAGCGACGTCAGCATATAACAGTGAAACACTCCGCCCATCCACTAACACACACGACGTCACTGACACGTACTCCACATCTCCACCCATCCACTGGCTCTCTTCAACTCCAAGTCGTCGGATGGTCATCTAGATTCGAAAATCGAGGTGAGACTCTCCACTCCAGTTCTCTCCAAGACGAAGAGGATGGATCTTATTGAAAAAAAATATGGGTGGATTCTTCGATTAATCAACCATGAACCATATGTTAACATGTTTACATTTTACAAACATAGTAGAATTATGCATTAATATGTCCTATTGCCTTGTTTACGAAAATGAATTATATATTAATATATAATATTATGATGTTATAATAAGTAAGTAAATATAACTAAATAAAAATAATGTTGATGCCATCAAGACATTAATCTATTCACATCTATTCGATTTCCTTCCTTTTTTTTCTATTTTTTTCTTGTTACCCATTTTTTTTATGTCTTTTAATTTTCATATAATCATATTTTCAATGGTAGTTATATAGTGTGCTTTCATAATATTGCAGTGTTTTTAATCTTATTATATTTTTTTTCTAGAAGTTATGCTGTTGTAGTATTATGGTAATTGATTTATCTTCATCAAACACTAAACGACAAGAAGTTACGTATCTATACACATCTGGTGGTATGTGTAATGTATTTTATTTAAATTATTTTTTATTATTAAATTTCTCCTTTTTATTTATATGTAGTTAGTACAACTTGTTTAGCTTTATCCTTCTGATTTCTCTCATACAGATATTGAAAGGCTTGGAAACCAACTTAATACCTATATCTTAAATGTTCAAGAGGTATTAGAATTAAAGTTTATCAAAGGTATTAGTGGCATTACTTAGAAACTTATTGAGTTAAAGCAAGATCGTGTATATTTTCTAGTATATCGGCTATTGAAGTTAGCATTGTTATTGCTTGTGGCAATAATTCTGTAGAGAAAACCAACTACCATGGTGTAGTTGGCCAGGAGGAGTGAAACTTCTACCTCCCTCTCAGGTTCAAATCTCACGGACCGCAAGGAGAAAATATATGCATACCGATATCAAAAAAAAAAAAATTCTGTGGAGAAAGTATTTTCTACGATGAATATTATCAAAAGTCGTTTAAGAAACAGAATAGAAGATAATTTCATAAATGATTGTTTGATTGTTTACATTGAGCATGATATAGTCGATGAAATTGATAATGAGACAATAATAAAATGCTTTCAGTACATGTATCCATGTCGAGGAACTTTATAATCTAAGTAATGATATTTTAATAATATTTAAATTTTAATATTTTATTATATTTATTTTACAAAATTTTTTATTTATATAATTATGTTCCACCTTACAAAAAAAACTAGATCAACCATTGACTAGGATTTATTGTATCCATTATATTCTTCAGCCAATTTTCGTTCTGAATTCAAGAAAGAATACTATGAACGCTTTTGCATGTAAAACTTATTGCAACAGATGAGCTTAAAAACAAATTCCACGTGCATGTATAAAACAGAACCCCACTCCAATCCGATAGCGGATCATTTCAGTTTTCAATTAACAGTTTTCAATTTTCTGTTTTCCTGTCCCATGTAAAAATTCCAACTTAATTTTGTACTAGAGGTTAGCATGATTACTAACAGCTGCAGACATGTTGCCATTGCCATTTTTGTTGCGATCAACTTCATGAACTTTTTAACATCCAGAGGGGTATTGATACCGATCGCTTGATCTTTGATAGTTCCACGGAAAGGTTGCTGGTATACTCGTATATTTATCTTGCATCGGAGTGTTCTTACTTCTTGTTACCTCAGACTCCATGCAAAGATTTATTGTATGCTTTGGAGAAGATTTTGAAGGCACAGGAGAGAAACCACTTTCATCTGGTTCATCATGGCTGGAGTTCAAACCACTCTCCTCTGGTTTCTTAAACAAACGACAGAGAACATATGGAGGATTAGGGGGGATTACAAACTGCAGGAGGACAGCAGCCATAATATTTACTGTATTAACTGTTGTTTTACATTTATACACATGAAGTTTGGAAAGCGTCGCAAAATGTGGGAGACAATAACTATGGAATTTTTACATGGAAAGCCAGATCACTATCTTTAGGGGGCAAATTAATCCTAGTCAATGCAGTGCTCTCAGCAATCCTAACCTAATTTATGTCTGTCCTGCATATGCCTTTGAAGATGGAGAAACAGATAGACAGATTAAGAAGTAAATTTCTTTGGAACTCTTTATCCCATAAAGGTTCCTATTTAATCAAATGGTCTGCTATTTGTAGGATTAAAAAGCAGAATGGTTGGGACATTATTAACTTGAGAAATTTTAGTGAAGTTTTAAAAAGTAAGTTAGTTTGGCAATTCTTTTCAAACCAATGTTGCCCTGTTTGGAAATCCATACTTTGGGTCAAATATTTGCATAGGGGTATTGGTGCAGTCCTCAATACTTCTTCTTCCTTATGCTCACCCCTTTGGAGCTATATTAAAAAAGGATTAAGTTTTATTAATTGCTTCCTAACTGCAGATGTAGGCAATGGCACTAATACTTTATTTTGGTACCACAAATGACACAATAATACTCTTCTTTGCTCCTCTCTACCTGACCTATTTAATATTGCTCGTTTCAAAAAGGCTTCAGTAAAATCTACTGTGGACTTATTTGGCACTGATTTTAATTGTTTGTTTTATATAGATCATTTTTTATCTGCCAATTGCTCTAAGCTACAAGCTCAGCTGGATTCTTTTGTTTCTATTTTACATTCTTTAAATTTGGTTACTAGAGAAGATAACTTTCACTGACTCCCTTCTCCATGTGATACCTTTACTGTTAAAGCAGCTTATAATCTATACAATGATGGGGGCCTTCGTAATGTTTTCTATAAAAGTATATGGGAAAGTTCTACCCCATTAAAGGTCAAACTTTTTTCTTGGCTAGTGGTTCAGAACAAGAACTTAACTAAAGAAAACCTACTAAAAAAAGATTAGCTTGGTTCACCATTATGTACATTTTGCTCATTGCATATTGAAACTAATACTCATTTGTTTCTTAATTGCTCTTTTGCAAAGAAAATATGACATTTCTTTTTGGTCTCAGACCTATACCCTGGCTATTTCTCTGTTGGGGATCTATTCTTATCCACCCCTCAACTAAAGTTTAATTTACCTTTTTCTGGATGGACTATGCTTCTCCAAGTCATCCTTTTGCTGATTTGGAAAGAACGGAATAATAGGATTTTCCGCAATTCTTCTAAACCATGTGTTTCGATTATTACTGATATTATTTCCTTGTTGAAATTTTGGATGGGAAATCTTGTAACAGGGTTTGAAAAGGAGGAACTCTTCAACTTTGTCTCTTCAATGGCTGCACAACCTGTTCAGTCTGCCTTACCATCTTCTATTTCCTCCTCATCAGGACTCTCCTCTCTATCAGAACCATCTGGCGATGAATCCCATAATGCCATGCTGGAGTAATGCTGACCTTTTGTTGGGTCAATTTATAAAAAAAAATTCTTTCTTTGATGTTAAACTTTTAAGATCCCTACTTGGGACCATTTTGGAGGTATCGATGCAAATGGTATTGTAATAATAATACTTTGGATGCTGTATCTCATGGATTTTACGCCGATTATATACTAATCTATCTCAATCGTTAACAAAAAAAAAAAAACTATGGAATTTTACTCCATGTCTCCATGCTTTAACATGATATACCTACCTTGCACAAGGTTCATCTTGAAATCCATTTGAGAAGAATGTGTACCTCATAGGATCACATATATCTATCCATTTTCAATTTTCTGTTAGCAAATGACTGCAATCTATTAATTTTGTATTTGGCATTCTCTAAAGTCAAACCAGGAAGCAGGCTGCCCAATTATCAAGTGACTTTTGAGACCATATACAGATGTGAAAAGGAAGAAGCAAAAGGCTAAGATAGTAATCTTAAGGTCCGTTTGGATAGCACCAAATCTTACTCCAGAGTCTAGAAGAATCATCCTTTCTCCACTACAGCTCTACTTCGTCCAAAGAGTGATGGACCTTGTTTGGGAACTTATCTTCAGCTACAACGCTGTTAAAACAAAATCACATAAATGCTCCTTGGAACAAAATCTTAGTATAAAATATTGGTTTCTCATCCATTGTGTTGCTACCTTTCTTGTGAACGTTGGGTCTGCTACGAACAAACATCGATTGCTCCCACACTCGCCCTTCAATGACATTGCGACTAGGTAATGAATCGCATCTCGAGCTCCCTTTACGATCCTTTTATTCTTCTCTTGTCGATCTTATGCATGTGAAATATTAAAGACTTTGACTAAATTTTTTTATTAACATCATGTCGTCAAATATTAAGGCTTTTACTTGCAATTAGTGGAACGATCAAAGTGTCTTTTAGGAACTATGTCAATCATACTTTAGGACTTCTAGTTGCAACTGTTTGTACATGAAATTTGGTTTATTTTAGTTGATTATAAATTCTCTAATATGTCAACAATTTGGATTTTTTTATATGATGTGATTCAAATATTAGAGCTTTTGTGCAAATGGTAGTATGAGAACGATCATTTGTCATATTTAAGGATTTCATTATCAATCATCATGGATTTGTGATGATTATTTTGCATTTATTTTTAGGACTTTTATCTCCATTGTTAGGACTTCTTCCTATAATTGTTATTGTGCCTTATTCCTTCATATGAATGTTCCTAAATTCTAGGATTATATGAAAATAATTAAAAGTATGAAAACAAATCGTAATACCACTCCATTAGTGCTGAGTGTGGTTATACAACTTGTCCTTTTTCATTTCTTCCGTATTATGACCTTTTTATCTTATGATGCCCATGTTATGGGAAAAACATGGGTTTATATTCCATTATAGCTTGATTTTGTTTATATACCTTGCCTTCATGGTCATTTAGCTTTTTAAAAAATTATTGATCATTTGGGGTCCATTTAGCAATATGAAAATGATTAGAAGTACTAATTAAGGAAAAAACATGGGTATATATTCCATTATAGCTTGATTTTGTTTTTATACCTTGCCCTCATGATCATTTAGTTTTTTTTAACATTATTGACCATTTGTTTCATTTAGCTTTTTTAAACATTATTGTCCATTTAACAATGTAGTTGTTTTAATTATCGTAAATATTAACTGATTTGTGCGTTCTCTCATTCTGGCAAATTCAATATGACCAAAAAGGTATGGCCATCTTATGCTTTGAAGATTTCATTGTAATATCAACTACATTGTTGCATTTTTTAAAATTGTTTTACCATGATTGTAAGAGTAAGATCTCATATATATGTTAGTAGAACTTGAACCATTACTTGAAATAATATGTAATATACCTCATTTTAAAACTAATTTTATTTATATCTATATGGTGGTAGATCTTAACTTTTATAACATCAATCTCATGTGCAACCAGAATTTTCTAGACGTCTTCTTCAAAGTTATGTACTAATCTTTTCATTGAACTTATACACTTTGCAAATCCTTGCTTATATTGTATTGAACTTTGTATGCAATTAATAATTTATTGAACAAATAATGAGTAATAAGTTAGCATATTTGAATGAGTACTGCTCTATTTACATGTTGATCAATAAAACTTCAATTAATCTTTTAATTTGTATCACTTCCACCTCTATTGACTACTAACATTAATTGTTGTCTATGGATAGTTCTCATGTAGTAGCATTGACTCTAATATATCTTATCTTCCAATTGAAACGTAGTGAGCTCACTTCTTTAACCTTCCAACTATTATTTGTGACCGGACTTGCTTTCTCTGTAATGCAACTCTTCTTTGGTAGCATGGAATCCAAAATCCCTTAGTTTGCTTGCGTGATTGTGGATGTATAACCAGAACAGTCATAAGTAAGACATCAAATATCACAAATAGGACGTTCATGTGTTATGGCTCCCCAAATGTGAGTTATAAAAATTACTTCAATTACGCTTTTAAGAACACATAGGATTGAATGTAATAATATTAGTGCAATGCAGTTTCAACAACATGGCCATTGTACTTGTTGTGATACTGTGACCGTGTGTGACCATGTCGACCTGAGGAGGTCCCGACGCGGAGCCGCGCCAAAGGGAAGGAGATCACAGTCATGCCAAGATGGCGAAGGCGCAAGGAAAGATAGAAGAAAAAAAGAAAAAAAGAGTCGCCACCTAGTCTTTTAAGGGAAAGACGAGGAAAACTACAAAAAAGATGAATGCCTAAGGTACAGATGTGAAGGCTGGATGTCTGCTAACCAGAGGATGGGTAAGGATTCCTATTACGCACGAGGAAGGTGTTAGGCACCCTCATACGCTCGAGAAACTCGATCTTTCTAGTATAATTGCTTACTAAAGGCTAGATGGATGTTTGCTAAACTTGGATCATGCTCTAATCATGCTAATATGTATGTCATGACAAGACTGGATGAATGTGCAAGACAGTGTGAGAAAACTGCGAAGAAATCCACATGAATTGACAAAATCACAAAAAATCACATGAATTGACGAGGTTTTGTTAAAGAACGCTTCTGAAAAACATAATGATATCAAAAAGATGACAAGCCAAGTCAACCCGAGTCCTCGGAATCATGAAAAAGTCGTGAAAATAAAAAAAGGGGAAAATAATTCGTGGTAGGGACACATGTCGGCCTTCAGGCCTGTTAATGTACGCCCTTGGGCGATGAAACCCAAATCAAATAAAAAATCTGAAATGTAGGATTAAAACAAATCAAATCGGATATTGGATAAGAAATTCGGAAGACAAAGTGAATCGGAA
>JAMKQA010013318.1:0-10502 GCA_024699735.1 Posidonia australis
GGATGTCCTCACCTACTGCTTGTGTGTCAGGTTACCCCTGATCAAGGTAACAACAGTAATGAAAGTGGAAATTAATAAGTAAGAGAAATGTGTGTGTGTAGTCAGGATTAGACTTGTGAAATGGTCCTAGAATCCTGAAGAGAAATGATGATGTTTTAACCAGTTGCCAGCCAGTATTTGTGCTTTGGTTTTGAGTCCAGTGGGGCCTTGTGTTTTAGGCTGGATCTGGTTAGAAAGTGTGTTTTGGGAAGAATCCCCAATATGAAAATGGAATTGTTTTGGAAAAGAAAATGAATTCCAAAAAGGGTTTTGAGAGGAATTTTTGAAAGAGAAAGTGGTTTTGGAACGAATTTCCAAATATTTGTGAAAGAAAAGGATTTGGTTTTGGGATTGAATTTTCAAGTGTTTATTTAATAAAAGAGAATGATTTTCAAAGGAGAAAACCAAGTTTTTGCAAATGATAGGAATCCAGTTTCTTTTGGTTTTGCCGAGTTTTCTTTGTAGTTGTGTGTTTTAGGGGCGCGTACTGGGTGACTTAGATGTCACTCACGCGTGCTTTTGGTTTTCAGGTGCAGGCCGCGTGCAGCCAGGTTTCGATGCAGGAATTGGAGCTTCTAGCCGCACATCGAGATCCTAGAGGTGAACCTTAGTTACAGTTCTTTTGTTCTGTAATTTTGTGTAATTAGGCTTGTGATATTGTGTTTTGGTAACGTGCTCGAGAGCGGGGCGTTACACCTTCTTTAAGCCGTTGAACTCTTGACTTTTGTTTCCAGTATTATTCTTGCTCTTGGAGTAAGGAAGAGTGTTCAAGCTAAAGATCTCTTTTCTCCAGCAGAATTGGAGTTTGTAACTGTTGGGACTCAGCCAATGAATCAATATGAGCAATTTTAGACTCAATTGAGATTAGACGTAGGCGTCTATCCTTTCTCACTGGCCTAATCCAATCAATGATCTGCTTCTTTAGTTGTTTAAGCCTGTATGAAAATCTAGTTACAGGGGAGAGAGAGGTACTAATTCTAATGGAGCTGGACCAGGAGGCTTCAATATATGTACTAAAACCCTCATAGTAGAGCCAGGATTTATAAAATTTGAATGAGGTAGGGTCCCAATCTGGTGGAGTAGTATTAAGGGAGATTGGAATATGGTCAGAAACGACCCTAGCTAGACCTAGGCCGAAGGAATTGGGGTACTTCTTGGACCAGTCGCTGGATACAAGGAATCTGTCCAGCTTAACCATAAGGGAGGAACTTGCATGTTGGACCAAGTAAATTTAGAGTTATTAGGGGAAAGATCCACCATAAAATGTTTATCAATGAAGGCATTAAATTGTCTCATGTCATTGGTGATGATGTGCCTAGAGGAGTGCTCATGTGAGAATCTAGTAAGGTTAAAATCCCCCCCAATGACCCAGTTAGAGTTCACTTTAGAGCTTAAGGAATCTAGTTCCTCAAGAAATGCAATTTTCATAGCTGAATTGCAGGGCCCATAAACCCCTATAAGCTACCAATCAAGGCCATCAACTGAAGATGTGAAATTGAGGGTCAAACAATAAGTAGTGGAGATAGAGTTTAAAAGTGTTAGGAATCTACCATTCCACCCAATAAGGAGGCCCCCAGAAGCCCCCGATGAGGGAATAGACGCCCATTGGTTTAAAAGACCTCCTCCTAACAGTCTAAGAGTATAGTTAGTGAAAGTCGCTAACTTGGTCTCACTAATGATAACGACATTACACTTGTTAATTTTAACAAAGCTATTGATGGCCCTTTTTTTGCCACTGGAACCCAGGCTCCTAATATTCCAAGCTGAGATTATCATTAATTGTCAGGGGAGAGAACAAGAGAAGCAAAGTTCTCTATAATGTTTTGATTTACATTTAAGTCAATTTGGGACAGTCCTTGCTCTGATCTAACAGAGTTAAGGAAGTTCTTAGCGTCATTCATGGATTGAATAGAAATGCTAATATTTCCACAAAAAGTAATAAACTGACTATAAGATTCCCAATTAAGGGTATCCGCCAGAAAGTTATCAGTGCTATCTTCAGATGCAGCTAAGGGAGGAATAGATGATACAGTCCCAGATAGAGGTTGATCATAACCCATCATATCATTAGAGGAGATAGAAGTAGAGAAGGTACTTGGAGGATATATAGGAGTTGGAGGCTGAGTCTCTGAATCAACCTTCGAGCGGCCACTCAGGTCATCTTTTTCCAAGCAGTCGTAGACAGCCAAAACCTTCTTGAATTTGGCCATGGATAGGTTGCGAGCCCTGATTTCTGCCTCCACGAACTTAGAGGTTTCATCACTCATACACTGAGGTGCAGTTGATGGGGAGAAGGAGTGCGGATAGGCTGGTAGGTCCTGCTCGGGTGCCGCAATAGGTGGGGGAGTGGATAGTATACCTGCTGAGGTAGAAGGGGGCAGAAGGCAAGGCTGGTGGGTCTCTTCCAAACATTTTTGCCTCCCCTAGAGGTCTTGTTTCCTTTGCCACCTCTCCAACCCCTGTTAGGTTTAAAAGGCTTACGACTGGGGTGGAGACTCCTGAGTCCTGAGGTGGAGGGAGAAGATGTTGTAGGCCATGCAGGAAAGGGGCCCGTGGGGACAGAGGTGGAAGAGGAGGTGGGGGCACGGAGATCCCAACTTCTTCTGAATTTGATGGGGTAGACATGTTTGCCAAAGGCAAAAAAACGACAATCAGGGATTTCCTTGCCAGGATGAACCTTAACCCTAATTATGGAGTAACCTAGGAACTTGGCTGAGTCCACAGAAAGGTCTACTTCCAGCAACTCAGCGAAACCAGATATCATACGATGGAATACATCGATGTTCCAAAGATGGTGGGGAATACCCTCAAGCTGGAGCCATACCCCTTCCTCCTTCATAGTTAGCACTGCACTAGAGTTCGGGGACTAGGGTATAAAGGAGGCGAAGATCGATAGGGATGCTCCAAACTGATTAAAATAATTGTTTCTTATCATAGAAGACGGAAGTACTAATAGGTATTTTCCAAAGGAGAAAGGTTGCACCTCCACCTCAGAGGAATAGGGCCAGAAAGTCCTGATGTGGTCTACTAAGGTTTCCTGAGAAAGTTGTGGGGATTGGGGTGTGACAATGGCACTTCGCGAAAGTACCATGAATTGTTCACAGGCTGCAGTGGAGGGGGGCAGAATGGTCGGAAAATGTGGTGACAGACCAGCCATGGCTGGGGTCTTAGAGGGAGTGGCGCATTGATCCTGAAGAAATTTACAAATAGCCACGGAATGATCAGGAGATTTGCATTTGAAACAAAACCCTGTAAACTTGCATTTCTTAACCTAGTGGCCGCGAAGGCCACAAGAGAAACATCTACCAGAAAGACAGTAAAAACGTACCAGAGGAGACACATGCTTCTTCCTGGATACCACCTTCCTTGACTACGATATTGTTGTAGTTTTATCTTTTCGTTACAGTTAACGTGATTTTTTATTTTATTTTTTTTTAAAAAGGCACGATCGGTGTGAATCCATAACCACCACTAAGGTGGATAATCTTAGCAGCCACTAGAGTACCTTCGAAGAGTTGAAAAGTGGTTATTTTTAGTGATCAAATTTTAGTAAAATCCAGGGCGTCTAGATCAAAGAGTAGGGATGATCATATTGCAAATATATATATATATATATATATATATTATTGGATGGTAAATATGTCAATATGGTTTTAAAAAAAAGGAATTAAAATTTTGTTAATAAATATACGATTGTTAAGCCATGTTAATTGTTTGAGTTTAAATAGGATCATGTTGGTGGAATGAATAAAGTAGAGTGGATCCATTTAGCTTTTATGTCTGTTTTTTTGAAATGGTTAGAATTTAAATGATATTTTGATGATGTTTTATTTTGAATTTTAAAATCTTTTCTTCTTTTCAAAATTAAAGATATTTATTGTGACGAATGTGGTATAAATTTGTCGATAATAGATTATTTATGTTGTCACCATTTTGATGGAGTGTTTGTTGTAAGTACATAGTGTATTTTTGATTTGAAAATCAACTTGGACATCCGCTAAGAGGCATGATAAACTCACAGAATTTTCGACATCTATTGAAGACAGAGAATTTTTAGACAACCCAGGCGAACATCCATTGGAGCTGCATTTCAAGTTAAAGATTTTTTTAAACGTCCGCTGCATGATGCAAGTACCAACATGACTTGTGTTAACACTTTTCTTTTCTTTTTACAGGTCTATAAAAAAACAACTAGGGCTTTTCAAGGAAAGAGATTCTCTACATTTTATATCATCTTCAAACCTTTCTAAATCATTAAAAAAGTTTATTCCTTTTGTGATCTTTTGTTCTTCAATTTCTCAATCATATTATTGTAAATGGAGATATACTTGGATCTTTCATTGTGTGAATGATTCTATGAGAAGTGTAAATAGCTTCTTTTTCCTTTTTAAGGGAGAAGCGAAGTGGAACTTCATGAGACAGTGGTGCGTAAAGAGTGAAGTAAGATGGAGTCTAAACCAATATAAAATCTCCTTGTATGCTCATGTGTAAATGATTTAGTGAATGATTCCAATTATTTTTAGGAAGATCTTTTAATTTGGTGCTTAATCGATTAATTGTATACAACGTCATTAAACTCTATATTCAACCCCTCCTAGAGTTTTTCGATCCTACAGAAACCAATCTAGATTTCACAGCATCGCATGTGGGAGAGATCAATCCCTTAATTAGTGCTTTTAGTTAGCCCAGAAATGCTTTTTTTTCTAAAATCTATTTCATGTCCTTGCCACCTTCAAAAAAAAACCCCACATCCTTGCAAGTAAATTCTTGAGTGAACAAATGTAGGCTAGTTAACTGGCTTGAATATTTAACTATAATGACGATTGAACAAAGCATAACTCATTCGGTATATAACTATTACTCTAATTGAAAGATTGTAGATTCGAATTCCATTAGATGTAAAACTTTTTTAAAAAAAACTATATTGATAGGTTTTTACATGTATACCATCTAAAATGACCAATATTCAACATATACCATCAAGAATTTCATAGGTTCATGTACACCACCCATCCTGGCAAAAACTATCATATATATATCATCATCACTAGGTGCATAGTTGAACGAGAGTTAAAAATCATTAGGCTTAAATCGTAAATATCGTTTTTAATAAGATTATTTCTTAACTAATTATAATTATAGTAATACTAATTTTAATTAGTTTCGTAATACATAATAGTATTATTGTTATTGATTACTCATAATAGTGTTATTTTAAACAAATTAGTGTTTGTTTTGATACACATAATAGTGTTATTATTATTGATTACTCATAATAGTGTTACTATCACATAATAGTAAAACTATTACTATTTTCAAATAATGCTACTAAAATATAAGTTTGGTCTCTTGGAAAATAGGAACATACCAAAATCATGATAATAAGAAAGAAAATAAAATACCAATTGATTTCCAAATATGCATGAAAAAAAAAAAAAGAAATCCCATATAACATGGGATAGATGAGATTTAGTTACCATAAAAAACGTTACTAACTAAAAAAGGAGAGAGAATCAAAATTGACATTACCAACAATCATGTGTTCAAATGTGGAAAATTATAATTTCAAATCCCAAATTAAGAGGGACGTCAATCAAGAAGGTTGCAAAAAAAGTCCAACTATTCCTTACGTGAAAGGAAAACTAAAACCACTAATTTACAAATACTACTTAGAAAATAGTTTTTGTATCCCTAAATTATAGTAACACTAACACAAATTAAGACATGAATATAAAAATGCACAAATAAAAAATTAAAATCCCAATAAAAAGTACAATCAATAAATTAATAATGTGACTATGCAAGAAGGAAAGAAAATAAAATTGTGTAAAAAGATATTCTCTTTTTAGTATTATGAAAATAGTAAAACTAATACATTGAAAATAGTAAAACTAATATGAAAATAGTAAAACTAATATGTGACTATTAAAAATGTATGAATAGAAAACTAATATTCTCTTTTTAGTATTATGAAAATAGTAAAACTAATATGTGACTATTAAAAACGTATGAATAAAAAAACCAAAATTTCATAATAGAATGGATAATAATTTGATTTAGTAAACATAAAAAAAAATTATACATAAATAAGAATTAAGGGAAATTTAAAAAAAAACAAAATCCTCTCTCTATCACCGTCGCTCAATCTCTCTCGTCTTTTACTCCCTTACACATATATATACGACTTCCTTTTTGTCTCTCCACCCTTCACACACATAGTTCCTCATACATGTCTTAAAATCCATGATCATGTAAGCAAAATATTAGCCTTTTTCAAAATTCAAATCAATGACATCATGTTGGGATGAGTGATTGAATCGAATGCAAATAGTTGTCCATCATCACATTTTGACGAAAAAGAAAACCCGAGTACTATGGCATCATGTTGGGAGAGTTACCATATTCACAAGGCTGACTTTTAGTTTAAGAGGGAAAACAAAAATAGTAAGAACCACTTAAAACAGTCTGTCTACATAATAGTAGTTTTAATACTAACCATAGATTCTAGATCTGATAGATTCAAACATATCTTCCCTCAAATTAGCAAAATAAAAGAAGATTCAAACATGTAAAGAGTATATATCTATTACATATTCCTTCAATCACTTTTACATCTAATAAATTTAGTTTTAAATTCAAAAATCAAATACATTTAAACCGCACTACACAACCTCGTCAGCACCCTCCTGAGGGGGAGGAGGAAGCGGAAGAAGCGTCTGCAATTGGGAGAGAAAAAGAGGACGCCTTCGAGTCGTCCTCTGGACCTAAGTTGCATGACCATACCAAATCCATGCCTACCACCCTCCACTACTCGTCGTCTTCGTTGTCTTGGTCGTCATCGGATGAATTCTGCAGCAACAAGAAACCACATGTTCACCATTGGCGAAGTAGATTCTGTCAAAGCTAAAGTCCTCTAAGGTCTTTGAACAGGAAAAAGGGCTTCTTTTCCTGAAGATGAGAACCAGGGAGAGCAAGGAGGAGAGGGTTTTTAAACTTGCCATGGAGTTATCTTGTATTCAGTTCAGTAATATTAAATTGAATAGTGGAAAGTTGGGTTTTTAAAATTTATATATAATTGTAATTATGAAATTATTTTGTATTCAATTTAGTAATATTGAATCAAAAAAATATTATTATTTTAATAATACTAAATTATTGATTAATGTAATATTTTTTATCAAATGTAATTGTAGTTACAAAATTAATTCTTATTCAATTTCGTAATACTAAATTAAAAATAAATACTTAGTAACACTAAATATTTAATAATAAAAAACTATTTTTATTCAATTTAGTAATACAAAACTATTTGATTTTCAATTTAGTAATACTAAACTATTTTTTACTTAAATCAATAACTACTACACTTAAATGTAATTGTAAATTTCTACCTATACCATCTTAACATCCCTAAACCCTAACAAGAAGAAAAGAAGAAAAATAGACAGTATGCTAAATCCTTGAAGTTGAAGAACTTAACGACATGAGAGTTGGATAAGATACAATAGGAGGTGATTAGGGTTTGAGGACTCAGAGTATTGGGCTCGGTGGGAATTAGAGATGGCTTGAAGAAAAGAGGAGACAGAAATGAGGAAGAAGCCAAAGGACTCTGATGAGGAGGAGAAGATGGCGTCGAAGTAGGAAATGTTGACTAATAATGGCAAACTCCTTGAAAAGGATCAAAATGTTGTTAATCTTCGCTTTCTTGATTGAGACATGACTAAAGAGGAAGAGGAAGGGGTTGAGGAAGGATTTCGATTTGGATTTTTCCATTGTTGGCGGAACTAAGGAGAAACTTTGGTTTGATTCTTGGAAGGAAGATGTGATGGTGAGTTGATGGTTGTTAGAAGCAACTAAAGGACAATAGTAAAAAAGTTGCTTGAAAGTTAACTATGTTACAACTAGTGTCATAACCCTAGTCCAAGCCTGTTGGTCTAATCCAGTCTATGATAATACCATTCTAAAGCAACTTGAATATAATCCATCAACTCAGATGAAAATAAAGCCATAATTTACTTTAACAGCATCTAGCAATTAAGCCTAGTCCTTTCAAACTAAATGTTTAATGAAATCTCTTCTTTTATGAGACCAGTTTAATTAGTACCAACTGGTCCTCCTAACTTGAGATTTCACATGTTTTAAATCCAACGAACAAAAACGAGGACTTAAATTGGCCTATATGAATCATGGGCTAACATGCTCATGTATGCATACATCCAGACATACGTAGAGAATATCTATATAACATCAAATATAGTTCTTAATTATGGCGCTATGTGATAATTCTTCATTTTTCAATGCAACTTCGACACTTATCATCTCTTATATACTAGACAGATGAGAAAATTAAAGTTCCAGGGGATGTGTTTTTTTTTTTGTAAACGATAATTTTTATGCATGTCCCAGGATTCGAACCCGAGACCTATGACGAGTTTAAAGTTCTCCCAATCACTATGACAATGAGACATTGTCCAGGAGATGTGTTGTTGCCGTATATGGTAGTCGAAATGTTTGTAGGAATGCCACAGAAAAGATAAGGTCTCCTTTTTCCCCTTTGAATGGGAAGTGGACAAGCCAGTGGTTCGAAGTTGGTTTCATAACCATTGTGGAAGTGTTTATTTTCTCATTATCTGACAAAAAAAGGTGTCGTTGCATTTGTTATCCATTGGTTAGAGCTTAAAGTGATTTGTGATGGAAAAGATATGGATCCGGTAACATGATTTATACACCCATTACGCTCTATATAGATTAACGTTTAATTTGCTTGTCTATGGAACAAAGAACTAGAGTTTAACACATTATGCTTCTGTTAACGTATTCTTCTGATTCCTTTGTGTACGGGTTTTGTTAATTGAGCAGAGAACCATATGAAGGGCACTAAAGAACTGCAACAGACAACTTCATCTCGGCTTATTTGTTCGGGAAGAAATACATTATGGGGTTTAATATTTTTGACAATTGGCTTCATGTTACTTTTTGGATTTTTCTTTGCCGCTACCCTTTCAAAGATGCTTCATACATTTGAGTATCGGTTCCTAGCTGCCATCCAAAGAGACAGGTAATTTCTTGGAGGCCATATGCGTATCATGTTACATGACTTAATTTATCTCCTTCCTGAAGCAACACAAGGTACAGGTTATCAGTTATCACTCCCTCGAAGGGGACTTGACCTCATTGATGAGGAATTCATCACATATATATCTTTCTTATCCTCCTTTGCAAGAATTAGTTTTCCAACAAGCATGTTAATTTTTGGATCTGATCAACTTAATGTTGCTTTTTTTGTACTTTTCCTTGTGACCATACATATGCAGTCATCAAAAAAAAAAAAGGGTTTCTTAATAAAAATAACAAACCTTAATATTTTTTTCAGAACTTATGGGCAGCAACACACTTCAACTAAATTGTGTGAGACATATGGGTAATCATAATCTTCGTACTTATCCCAAATGAAAGAAACCACATTTTTTTAGTTTCTTTTTCGAGGTTTGAATTTTAACAGTAGTTGAACTTGTTTGATTGAATATTGTGGAACGGATCACATCCAAGCGAAATCCATGCCAAGTCAAGCTACACTTGCACCAATGGTGATGTCCAAGCAGCATGTCATTTAAAGTATCTTTATGTAGCATTTGGTACATTAAAATGAAAATAGACAAGAATAGAATGAATTCTAGAATAGAATTTAAAATGACATAGAATAGAATAATTTTATTCCATTCTTATATTTGACATGCAATCACACCCACCCTACTCTCAACCCCTCTGTCACGTCTCACGTCTTCTCCTTCCTCTCCTCCTCCGAAAGAATCCAAGCAACCCCTTCCATATCCAAAGGAACATCTTCTTTGTTTCCTCTAACACCTCTCTCTTCATCGTGCAGTGCCTCTTATATGTCGACATCCATCCTCCTCTTCCTCTCAACGACCCACCACCACTCTCATCTGACAACACCCTATACTTCTACATGTCTTTGCTCCCACCACCCATGACACGTCTCCTGACATGCTTGAGAACAAAAGCAAATCCATCAACTTCCACTTCTTACCATTACTAACACCACTACTACTCTTCAGAGTAGTGTTGGTACGACTTGAGTAACTTGCGACTGCATGATCAAAAAGTACTGCCCAGAGTGAAGACACAGACCTTGTTACCTTCAGCTCCCTCCATTGCCTTACAGCCATCAATCTCACTCCTAACCACAAGTGGTCTCCTCGATCGCCTTCGCAAATAGATCGAACTCCTCCTTTTCCTTCTTTCTTCTTTGCAAGAGGCGAGAGATCGAAGAAGTCAAGGATTTTTGGGAGGCAAGGAGGGAACCCTCAAGTGCGGCAGAAGAAGGTGGCATGGAGGAGAAAGCCTCATCAGGTTTTTTTTTTTTTTTTTGATTTCAATAGAATAAGAATCAAATGTTTTGCTTCCTAGAAAGAAATGAAATTCTTATGTTCAATATGAAAATT